>BMAW01073717.1:42680-55353 GCA_019974015.1 Nephila pilipes
AGATATCAATCAGTATTTAAAACACTGACAAATTTAGTATATCTGGCTTCAGTTTTTTTTAAGTTTTATTGAAATTCATTTATGATCCAGATGTTTATAAAAGAATCATTACAATTTTAAAGATACCATGAAGTTTGCACACATTTTACTCGAAAATGAAACATGACAAAATTGAACCGAAAATTAAAAAAAAAAAAGTTTTTTTTTTTTATTATTATTTTATGTAATCATATATTTCATTATTTCTTCATTCATGATAAAAAGATACACATTAACTTCATATCAAACGTTTCATTCTCATAGATCTTTAACCCCCACCCCTCTATTATGAATTAAAATTAAACCAAATCCCCGCAATTTATTTTAAATTTAAAAGAATTATACTAAGCAATTTTTACAAAATAAAACAAGAAAACTTTCATTTATTTTTATACACATTATTTTGTTAAAAGATTTTGATTATAACACAGAAAATCAGAGTGATTTCACATTTATTATACATACATTAATAAATTTTTTCGAACAATTTCGGCAATTTTTTTTTCTTTTACAATTAAAATTATAATCTATAAATAATATTTATTGCTAAAATGTTAAAATCTTATAATACAAAGTATGAGCAGCAATGAAATGCAAGTATGAAACAAAGTATTTTATATTCAGAATAAATAAAAATTTATATTAAGACCTGTAATTTCATTGTATAAAAATATTTCTACATTATTTGTTTCCGTTAACATTTGAAATTCATGAAAATAATAAAAAAAAAAAGTATTTTTTGTAATCTAAGTTAAAATTCAATTATTACAAAGAAAAAAATATTTCAATAAAAAAATAGAAGTTTGAAAATATTCAGATTAAAGATTAAAAAAAAATAACAGAAGAATTAAAAATAAATACAATTTTTCCTAAAATCAGAAAAAAGTTTTTGAATGAATATGAATAAGTAATTTACTCGTATAAGCGACGTATAATTGCTTATAAGAGTAAATTACCGGTTAGTTGGTTCGTCACTAAACGCATATTTTTTTACGCAAAATAGAATGTGATTTTAAAATATAAAACCATATTACATACCATACAAACTAGTATATTACATATTATAAATAGCTTATATTAGTTTTTTGTCCTTTTTGAAATTTATGAGCACAATTTTTTTAAAAAATGTAATGAAATAGACAAGGGAATTTTGTCAAAACAATGTCACTGTTTAATTTCTTTGCTCTCAGAATGCAGAAACAGAATTTTTAAGATGGTTTGCTTTTTCTGTTTATTCTTATTCAATACCAAAACCTAAAAATCACATCTTATTTCATTCATGCTGCAATATTGAAAGTTTTTGGCACATCATTCATCCTTCCCACTTGCAGTAAATCCTATGTGGGCCTACTGAGCATGCACGTGGTTAATTAAATTATTCAATTTTGGTTCCCTACGGAGTCGGTTCCAATCAGGGATGGACGTTGAAGAGATCTGATAGAGTATTTTTTGTCTCAAGGAAAATTTAGGGGGAGTTGAGGACCAACTGCATCCCCTTCCCGGGCAATACTCAAGAGAAAAAGCTGGAAAGATTGATTAATTCTTAAAATCATTGAGCGTATGTTTCTACAAATCGTTCTAAATGTCTTTTGAGCACGATAGTATTTAAAATAAGTATTGGTGCTTTATAGCTTTGGTTCTAATACCTTTTTGCATAACACATAAACGAGTTGGAGCATGCGCAGTGCACCACAGTATATATATATATATATATATATATATATATATATGTTCCGTCTCGATTGACAAAATTTATAGATGACAAACAAAGGAACAAAGACTGGTGACGTCAAATTTGGAGAGAAATATTGAAAAATAGCGTCTCTACAACAAGCTCTTAGTCCTTTCTTTAACATTATAAAATTAATTCTTTAAAATAATATACATTTGTGTGGATCTCTCTTTGAGAAATAAAGGAATATGACAATATCTTTTTAATAACTAAATTTAGAAATGTGTCCTTGTGTTTCAATATATAATACAGTTTATTTCACCAAAAAAGGACGCCATCGAATCACTTAGAAAAAAAATGGTTTTGTCCCAAAATAATTGAAAACCGCAGATTGAATTTATGATTTCAAGAACAGAAATCGATATTTTCCCTCCTTCTTCTCATAAGCAGCGGCAAGTAATTTTTTTCGAGAAGGGAACGAAGTCCAAAAAAAGGTTGGGAACTTTTGATTAAGAGAAATGTACCTGAATTTTTTAAAACTTATATATGCAAAAAAAAAAAAAAAAAATCATTAGAAAAATGAATACCATAATTTTAAAAACATAAGTTACTTTTGAATAGAATTAAATTTCGAAAGTTTTTAAAGCAAAAAAAAATTAAAAATCATAATTTCAGAAACTGATTTCATACGCATCCTTATAGTACTCGATGATGTGTGGTTGTAACTGCATTTGAACATACATTGCTTGTCATGAACGGAGGAAGGTATCGAATCCTAAAATTTCTCATTATATCCATATTTTTTAATCATTATTTTTTGTACATTTGTAAGACCTCTCGCTCTACGGAAGCTAATGCTCTCTTAATTTTTTTTCTGTTCCATCCGATGTTTTTCATTTCAGCCACGAAAAACTGTTTCCAACCTTTAGCAGACGCATCATCCGAATGTCTATGGTGGCTTGACTGGATATTGATCTTGGCCAGACAATTTCTAAAACCTTCATATCTGTCCCTGAGAACTTTCAAAAAGACCCCATCCGTTGGCGGAGAATCAACCGCTTTGAGCCAAGCCCTACAGAACACCTCTAAGGTGTTGTAACGTAATGCACTCCGGAATAGTTTTTCATATTGTTTGGCGTGTTTTTGAAGAGCCACTTTGTCCAATTTATGAGATTGGTGGTTGACGTCGTACAGCAGTTGACTGTCCGGAAGGAGGCCAGACTGTCCACCGCAGATGTCCGATAGTCCGTTGTGGGGACAATCCAAAAGGAACAACAATGACCCCGTCTCCATTAGATCGTGGACTTTCTGAAACTGGAAATCAATTTATAAATTATAAATGAAGAACAAAAATTGAATTAATTTTGATAAAATGAGACTTTTCAAATATATAACTTCAATTTTTTCAACAATGATATCAAAAATGGTTATCAACTTCCTCTATTGGACGTTGTTTTTAAAGGTACTTTTTCGTTATAACTATACCACTTGGCGCCTGATTTTCTCAAGGCTAATTTTTACAGTTATCATTTGGCTCGGGCTCTTTCCTGGCCATAGTTATATTTTTAAGACTCTTAACTATCTCACAATTAGGGTCTAACACAATCTGTTAAATATTTGTAGGGTAGTGCAATCTGTTAATATTTGTAGGGTAGTGAAAATGACAAAATGGCAGAATGAACGCCAGAGAGGCACTTCCCGCCAACATGCAAATTCTTATTTAATAGAAATAATGTGGCCTTGCGTGAATTAGAAATAAAAAATTTTCTCAACAATGTCAATGCCATTTTAAAATTTATATCTGCTATTTAGTGTTAAATTTTTTGCTTTAGTCCCAAAATTTCTTTTTTACATATTTAAGTGGCAGTTAATATAACTATCCCTTAAATTACATTTTTTTAAATTTTTGAGAAGAAATACAGAAAGAAGCTGAACGCCTAGTGGAACTAGAAGTTTTTTGAAAGCCTTATGTCTTGGAAAGGAACAAAACAAAATGCCCCAATTTGGCATCCAAATGCGTGGTATGGTCATAACGCAAAAGTACCTTTTAAAAATTAAAATTTTTGACATTTGTGTATTTTTCTTTAATAATCTATGACTACAACAATAATTATTTTAGAACGTAATTCTCTCGCTGTATCTCGACATTTTCATTCCGATACTTTCATTTGAGTTAAGTTTAATTTCAATAGAACAGTATATTAGAAATAGTGTTTTACAATTTCTTATCTGGATAGGTAAACCTTCTTCTCTTTCGGTACTCAAAACTCCTAAGCTTCAGAATGTAGAAAAAGCTAGATAAAGGTATTCAAAATTATGTCTAATCTAAAAGTTAGGAAGTTATACAGGGTTTATCCAATAAGTATCGGGACTTATTTTTTCCCCTGCTGAATGCCGTAACGTTAGGCTGTATTGCAATTTTTCCTTCATTAACCTAGGAGATTGTTCTATTCAAGTTATTGAAAATGAATTCCTTCCAATAAAATGAAACATGACTTATGCTGATTAGATTAGAATTCTATATCCGTGTGGCTTTCAAGAACGATGCCATGTACAGACTACGTGTTTTTGAGTGACACAAAAAAATTCAAAGATGGCAGAGGGACATCGGGGATAAGCAAACATCCGCCATCGAAACGAACCACTGAACATGTGACTAAAATTCGAAATCTTTTTAATCCACTGTGTGCTCAATTGTGACCAAAGATCTGTAAACACGGAAAGCGTGCGCGAAGTTTCTGCGGCAGGTCCAGCAGAAGGAACACTGTCCCAACCAACTTCCAATACAGATCTCCGACTCCGGACAACTTTTTATTTCCTGGAATTAAAATAAGCTTGAAAGGACAGCGGCTTGCGACGATTGAATCGATTCAAGTGATTTCAATAAAGTACCTAAATTATTTTGCTACCAACGACTTTCAGGTTATGTATGAAGACTGGAAAAATCTCTTGCAGCGGCGTATTGGTGTAGGAGAGTAACATTTTTAAAATTAGTGGTGAAAGGCACATAAATCTTCGGTAAATAACTTTTTAAGATTTCAATTCCGTTATTTGATGACAAAAGCTATATTACAAAAAATTAAAATTGAGGAAAAAAATATCCGAACTTCATACTCAAAAGCAACAGCCAGCAAGCTTAACAAAATCTCTATTGATAAATCCCTAAATAAAGATGCTGGAAACATAATAGTAATTTGTGAAGTCCTTGAATAGAACACTAACACTAAACTAAAGAATCATCATTTCAAATGTTCAGATATTTCACAACAAGTATATCATACTTTACACATAACTGGATTATCTCATTTTTAATTGGGGAGGGGGTATAAAATAGTTCCCCTCATTGATAATTTTATTTATTTATGATTAATATGGATTTAATCGATGTATTTATCTGTGATTGATTTAAAGGTTTTGATTTAACATTCATAAGTATATATTCTTTGACCGAACGGAGATAAAAGTTCAATGAAAGTAGTTTAATAAAATTTCGAAACCACAAAGTATTAAAACAAGGAATACCTTAATTATACCTAGTAAATGATGTGTGATAAGCATCAAAATTAAAGGCAAATCAATGTTCTAAAATGAGTTTATTTTTAATTTAGATTTTTTTTTTCCAAAAAAAAAACGAAAGTTAATTTTATGAGTTTAAACGTAGGACTTTTATTTGAAACTTAGAAAAAAGCTATGCAAAGTTCTAAATATGTATCAGATGTGTATCCTATGAGATACTGAAACACAAAGCTAAATATCACCGTACAATTTTTATTCTATTTTGATTAGACTTTAAAGAGAAATCGAACGATAATATAATTAATATTTTTATATATTCCAAAAACTTTTATTACCCAAAAAAGAACGTTTATATCTGTAATAAGAAACTTAAGAACTCATAACCATTTTTTTTTTCAATTTCAGATATTTCAGAATGAAAATTTAGTGTATATTCTTACTAATGAAAAAAAATTATTAAATAAGGACTTTTGTCAAACATTAAAGGTAAGAAGACGAAGCAAGAAGTTACTTTATTTCCCTATTTTTTATATTTGACAAATAGAGTCAAAATTATTTTGCTTATTTTAAAGAAAGGAGAACATTTTCCTGGCATTTCTTTAATTAATCAAATAAAAGGATATATAATTTTAGAACAAATACTGAGATATTTTAATTACTTGCTTTTTTAAAGGATTAGAATGCTCAACATATTACTGCATGTGATAAATTAAAATTAAAAAAAAATTCACATAAGATGATACGTGCGATTAAAAAAATACAAAAATCTGCAATCTTTACTGGATATTCAAGAAATTCACTATAAAAACACGTCTTGAAAAACCTTAATTTTTTTTAAAAATATTTTCACATTTTCACCACTTTTTCTATATATACTGCAGATTATGGTACAAAATTTAAAAAAAATAATGTTTTCAGTAAATTTCTACTCATATTTAAATTTAAAATTAATTTAACTAATTACATTGTGTGTGCGCGCGCGCGTGCGTGCGTGCGTGTGTGTAATTTTATTGACATAAGTACACTTATTATTTCAATTTGGCATAAATTAAGCATTTTTTGCCTTGTCGAAGAATTATTTTACCAATTAATGAGATTTTAAAAGCAAATTAAGTTACCGTAAGCTGAACAATTATTTTATTAATACATTTCTTTGTAAAATTAAGATGAGGAAAACAATTTCATTCAGAAAGAAGTAATTTTTCATTTCTAAGGGAAACATTTTTTATATATATATATATATATATATATATATTTGTGTGCGTGTGTGTTTATTTATTTAGCAATTTTTATCTCAGCGATGCAATAAGTACACTTTATTCTGTTCAATTTTATTGGTTTTAATATGTTAATAAAAACCTTATTATGGTATAAAAATGCTTTAAACATTTTCCTAAAATTCTTCATATAATATATAAGAAAAATCTTCTCTCTATAAAATCAGTGTTCGTAAAAATATTCGAACGCCTATTCTATATTATTTATATAATCACAAGATTTTTTTTTCATTGAAAGTCGTAATAATCCAACCTTTTTATCCGAAGTCATTAAAAGTTTTCAGGAGAGAAGTATTTGTAACATAAAAATTATTACAACATCAATTCAGGGATCAAAACAGTATTAAAATTTACTATAACTCAAAAACCACCTGTGCAATAAAAATTCCTGATATGGTTTCCAATTACCTAAGCTATACCATATGTGACTATAAAACTCCTAAATCATTCAAACAATTTCCATTTACACTATGAATAGGTATATTGCAAGGAATTCAATGTATTTCGTGTAATAAAATACGAATTATGATCAAAAATTTCTCAATAATGAGCAGTACCATGGCTCATACTACTTTACCATCGAAACTGTTCCTAATCTAAGAACCATGAACAGTTGCGTTACAAGGAATATAATGCACATTGCTCAAAAAGATTCGAATTACAAGTACATTCTAATATTTCTCTGTAACAAGCTACATCGTGACTTCCAACTCCTATACTATCAAGACGTTTCTAACCACAATATTCATAAACAGTTATGTTGAAGAGAATGTAATGCATTTTGAAAACAGGTATATATTAAAAGTAATGATAAAATGTTTTTTTATTCTAGAAAATACTTTTTTTATACTAGAAATGCCTGATGGCCTAACTCTATTCTTTAAAAGTATCAATCAAAAACAAAGCTTACCAAATTTTTCTTGAAATCAAGCTTCTTTTTCTTGGTACCTCCTTTGCACTCGGACATGAATTTTACTATCGAAACGATGTTCGCTTTCTTTATGGAATTTTTCACTTCTTCGTTCATTTCAGTGACATCAGCGTGTACGAACCGAATTTTCCATTCTGCATTGCGGAACCATTCCAGGCACTGCAAAACTGTAGTGCAAGTGGTTATCCAGTTCTCGTCCATGTCCACTATTGTGACATGAATATCACAGCTCATTCTATTTCCTAAGTTCTGTCCCAGTATCTTGACCAGAGCGACCAAATCCGACGGCGAACCACCTCCAATGGAACAAATTCTCAGAATGCTGCTCTTCTGAAACATCTGTCTCACGATGCCCAAGTTCTGTTTCAGGACGTCTCCAAAGTGGAGGGCTGTAGCACTCGAGATGCAGGTGCTGTTTCTATAGAGGTACGCGATTCTGTAGCAAGAGGTAATTTTCCACAATCTCCATTCTTTGCCCTTCTTGCTCTTCGCGCCTTTCGAAGAATTGGTGGTTAGGGGAAACCGATTCAAGAAAATTCTCAGTTGTTTAATGTTTTCTCTTCGATTTTCCTTGTCGAGTAATTTGAGAATGGCATCGAAGTACACCTGGCAAAGATCTAGATCCATCTGATTTGGTATTGCCTCCATGGAGAAAACTTTTTTTTTTCAGAAAAATTTCTTATAAAAACCTAATGTCACCTCTACAGACAATGTCTCATTCAGGAAAATATCGCCATAGAGTGATAAATATTTATATTAAAACCTAATATCACCTCCACAGAGAATGTCTCATTTTAGAAAGTATCACCATCGAGAGATAAATTTGCAGAAATTAAAATTTATGTTTACAAATATTTCCATAAACAGAGCCATAAGGATATAACATATAACATTTGTTGGCAATTAAACATTAACAAATAAGCGAAGTGACAGTAGCTTTATATATCTGCGCTTTCTTCAAACTTTAGGTTTTCGAAAAATCGCCCAATCATTTGTTAATCTTTGTAACGGCTATCGAAGCGAAGGTAATCTGCTTTGTCGGTGAATTATCATTTTATAAGTTAAGATAATCGTGTCAACGTTTGATTAGAAATTTCTTCTTCGTTATTTAAATAATTAGACGGATATATAGATTACCATGTTGTTGTTATTTCTCTTCCTAATTATCAACACAGCTTCAATTTTTTAGATTTTTTTTTATCCTATCACGAAACCAACTTAGTGAAGCTGATCGTTTTCTTTTTGCCTGTATTTTCAAACAGTTTATTTACTTCTCTTATATGATTGAGGTTATTTTTGTCACATCTATTTTGCCAAATATTTTAAATTAAATTGAAATAATGTTTTATGAGTTCACCACCCTTGAACTCAAAATTTTCATATTGGAGAGCTCTCTTGATTAATTTTAACACAGAATGTTTGTTCGTGCTTGTGTTTACCATCGACATAAATGCGCATGCGTTGACCTAGTCCCTGATATGCTAAAATAGCGGGTAAGCAAAAATATTTTAAAGGTGAAACTCAAAAGTTTCGAAAAAATAAAATTTTCAGTCGGTCGCCTGTTTCTTTTCTTCTTTTTTTTTAAAAAAAAAAACCTTTTTGATAAATTCCAAAGCATTCTAGTTTAAGAGTAGGTATTAAACTTACAGTTATGAGGAGTTAAAGTTAAATAAATAATTATAAAGAGATAACTTTTATTTCCATCCAATTTGGAAAAATACAGTTTTGTTAAAACCATTAGGATTGAAAACATTGAATTTTATCTCATTTAAAAGTTCTTCTTGTCATTTTGAATAATTCTCATTAAAAACTCCTTTAAAATTTCCATTTACCAGCGATTTTGAATTCGTGAACGCAATATTAATCCTATGAAACCGCTACATTCTTTCTTTAAGCTAAACTACTGCAATTATTTTAAGACTGCAAAATCGTTTTCTCCCCTCCTTTCCTGAAAATAAAAAAAAATGACATTTTAGTTGACTATATCTAATCGACACATATCACTAATAGGCACACACACAGTGTGTGTGTGTGTGTGTGTGTGAGAGAGAGAGAGAGAGAGAGACATATAATGTAAGAAATATAAAAGTCATTCACAATATACATTTGTAAATATAATACAAAAAGTAAATATTATTTCTGATTCTTAAATTCATTAAATCAATCAATCAATTAACACTGTATTTTCGACGGTTAAGAATTTCGTGATTGAAGCATTATGGAGCTGTGTTGGAGAGTATTAGGATTTCATTCTGCCTGAGTATGCTGGATTTTGGTGGAATAAATTTTGTAACTCTTTTTAAGATAAAATTATTGAAATATACGTTTCAATTTGTTTAAATTATCTTTTATAGTTTCCATTGCTATATTTAGACCTCGAAGAATATATATATATATATATGTGTGTGTGTGTGTGTGTTTTGTTTATTTTCTTTCTTTTTTCAAAGTTTGAATTATTGTTATGAATTTCTGTATTTCTAATTAATTTTTGATTTAACATTTATCTTGTTATAATGTAATTCACTGAAGTGTGACGGTTGGATTCACAATACTGGTAGGAAGATGCACTTTTCCTTTCCAAAGTAGAACAGTAAAAATTTTATTATCTAAATTTTTGTTCTTATTTTTTTTTCTTATCTCTTACTTTGCTATGATTTTAAAATTCTTTGATTTTTAAATTTTCTTTATAATTTTTAATTAAGAGTTTTTGTCTGCATTGAATTAACATTTAGTTTGATGCATTTAAGTAAACTTTTGTCTTATTTTCATTAAAATTTTTAAACTCATGATAATATTTTTAATTGTATTTCTTTGGTTACCCTTTTAATTGAATTTTATTTTAATTTAGTAGTATTTTAGGTTTTTGATCCATCTATATATATATATATATATATATATATATATATATACCACTTGCATGGTGACCGGGTGTGAAAAAATAAACCCAAAGTAGCTCATACATGTAGTAAGAAGTGATTAAAATGGAACCCAGTGTTTGGGGGTATAATCGGGAATCCTACTCCTGGAGATAATATCAGGGGATTGTTCCTCTAAATTAGGGTTTGGGAGTGGAGCAAACATCCTCAACCCAACAAAAAATTTCTTGATACGAAATGTAAAGAAGGAAATACCTGGCCTCTTATTAACTGGACCTGGACGGCAAGAAATGGAATTTTAAAGAACGCCAGAGCCCATACAAGGCTGTCATACGCGAAAAGAATACACACACACGTGTGTGTGTAATTTATCATCTTTCTTTTTATTTAACTTCTTAGCGCAAACCGTTTTTCTTACATTAAGAAATGCTGATTTCTCCTTTCGATTCACGCTTGTTACGATAAATCCCCAACCCCATTTAATTACTAAATAAACAAAATTATTTAAGGGAACTCCCTTTTTCCGACTCTGCTCTATAAACGTTCAGTTCTGTCTGTCTAACACTCTCTTTTTCTGCTGACACTTGTTGCGTGAGCCACGCAACCTCATGCACATTATTTCTTCAAGGCTTGCAATTGTAAATGTATCAAATGCTCGAGAATTCTTCAATAAAATTAAACATACAATACTTATAACAACTGCCTTCTTCAGCTGAAAACGAATGATAATATAACATTATAACATTGACAAGATATATATATATATATATATATATATATATATATATATATGAATTAACTTAATTCATATTAGTTTCTCATAATAATAATTTGATTTCCTAACTTTTCCCATTCTCTCATTTAAAAGTAAAGCGTTCCTTCTTTTTTTTCATGATACCATTTCTTTTTAACTTAATTTATGCAATCGCTCGTTCTTAAAAATTCGCTGACAATGCAGATCCCACGGCTTCAGATCTGAAGGGATGATCCCCACCAGACTCTATATCTGCACTTAAATTCCCTCGAAATCTCTCCATTCCTCCCACATGTTCTATATGACATTTATTGTGAAAAATCCCTGCTATATAACCTATCACACAGTGAAAAGCCTTCTTCTTAGAGCCGGATGAGACCCGGAATAGTGCAGACGTTCGTTACCGCCTCTCTTCAGATTCACTCTATACTGATCGGAATTAAAATTATCCAAGCAGCTCTTTTTAGAGCTTTTTGTGCGAAGATAATTTTTCTTCTCCTTCCTCACCTTAAACGACCCGGAAACGAATTCTGTCCATTGAATTTATTATGGATAGTCAATCACCCAACACTTCAAGGCCTCCTACCCCAAACCAGGACCTCCTCAAGGAAACCTGTGAAACACTAAAGGCCATTCAAAGGAAAATCAAACGACTCGTCCACTTCAGAGACGAAGGGCAAGCATTGATCAACTTTAATAGACGAAACCCAGACCACTGCGAAACACACGAGCAGCTCCAATCTTACCAACTACTGCTGTCAAAAGCGGAGGGTTAATATGCAAATTTACCTTTCTATTAATGGCTATCCCACACATTCGATACACCCTACGACACCAGAAAAAGTAACACATAAAAATAATGTACTTAAAAGAAAAGATCAGGATGGGTACATTTCCCTTCCTAGTCGTAAAACCGTTAAAAGACAAATTTTATTAAACGTACCCACTATCAAACAAACTCTTAATAGATTTTAAACCCTAAATATCCGAAAAAAAAACTCAGACACGTAAAATAACGAGGTCGTCACTCCACCTATGTTGAAAATTAATAATTATAAAGAACAACTCAAAACAATTTCTAACGTAATCCCTGATCTGAGAGTAAAACTATCAGGTGAATATATCAATTTATATGTTGACAAACAGGAAGAATACAGGACTCCAATCCACCACCTATCCACCAACACAGGCTACGAATACTATGTTACGAATACTACGAATACGGTTCATCAGCGCCCAGTCAAAGCGATAATGAAACTTTTACCCAGAGAAACTACGCCACAGGATAAAAGAGTTAATTGATTATGGATTTAACCCCACCAGAATCGTACAGCTCACAAATAGGCGTACCAAAATTCCTCTACCTGTCTATTTTGTCACTCTATCCAGAACTCCGGAAGTCAAATAAATATAGGAACTTGCTAAAATTTGTTACATGAATGTGAAGATCGAAGGTTACAGAGGAAGTGGCAAAGTATCGCAGTGTTATCGCTGTAACTACTTCCACCATTCTGCCGAAAACTGCCATATCACTCCACGGTGCGTAAAATGTGTAGAAGCTCATCTTACGAGGGACTGCACAATCAAAGAAAAAATAGTCAACCCTGA
>BMAW01073725.1:0-110050 GCA_019974015.1 Nephila pilipes
CTGATAAATCAGAACAATGGGAAAATCAACAGGTTGAAATTGATAAAAGATGGGTGGAAATATTTAACCATTTCAAAAATAGCCACAGTCCATATGAAAATTTAGTTATTCTTGTTGAATTTACATTGTGCTGCCCTGGAACTAATGCAGCAGTTGAAAGAGTTTTTTTCATTTGGTAATTATTTTTAGACAAATGAGAAATCAAGATTGAAAATGTGGATACTAACCATAAAATTCAAAATGAAGTATATTCCTTGCTCTGAAATTTCCAATATATTTCCTTACAATATATTGTTGGAAAATGATATATTGACAAAACTTATTCATTCAATGGTAAATTTTTATTTGATTAAATAATTAAAAGGGATGTGAGCATAATTCGAGTATTTTCGTTTAAATTAACAAAATGTTTCATTTATTTACGTTGTACTTTTTTCTTAAACTTTTTGTCCTCTTTTTCATTGTAAAAAAGTTGGTTACCTAATTAATATGATTATTTTAGGAACAATAACATACAAAGAAGAAAGTTATGGAGGGAATTTTAATTTAAATTTTACAAATTTTAATTTTCTAGAATCATTAATAAGGCATATTTTACATGCATTCATCAAATAAGTTTTAATGATAAAGTTGCAAATTCAAAGTATTTTACTAAAAAAATATGAAAAAATTCATACTTTTATGACTATGCTTCATTCAGCTCCTCAGAATCCTCCAACACATCTTTTACTGTTCTTCGATTCATTACCTCATATGATTCCTGAAAGAGAAAGGAAACAATGCATTAGTACTATAAATGCAAATTGTATTCTTTAAAAGTTCTCTTATTGTAATAAAATTACAAAAAATATTCTTATTTAAATAAAAAAAATTCCTTTTATTTTAAGTAAGAAATCAAGAGTATACATTTTTAATTCACATACAAAATTCCTAAACAGACAAAAAAAAAATCACTTTAACATTATCTGATCAATTTATTTTTATTTTTAGATTATGGCATATTTTAATAACAAAGTAATATAGTTTATTTTAATAATGAAAAAAATTTAAAGAAGAAAAAATATATCTGTTCAAAATTTTTATCTTTCAATATGCGGTATATTAACATGCATAAAACATTTGGAAAAATTTAAAATACTTCATATCAATACAACATACCAATAAATATTTTTTTATTAACAACTAAGCCGTCAAAACTATACACATTAAAAATGAGTTTACCTTTAAATCCTTCCTTATGTTCTGTTGATCTTGCATAATAGTCCGTCTAATTTCAGCAAGAGAACTGAAGATATTTTCTGGTTTCACTATCAAAGTAATTTTTAAAAATTATTTCATTTCAAAATTTGAACTTCTCATTTAGCTCAATTCATTATTCAAGATTTCATTCTAATGCTCAAATATGTAAAAACTTGGGAAATATTTCCAAGGTTAAGTTAAATAATTTGTATATCATAATTGCACAATGCTTATATGAAAACATGAAGAGATTAATGGTAATAATAAGAGATAATAGAAAAATAATTTAAGAGGAAAATTTTTTCATTTCCTTTAAAAAAAAAAAAAAAAAAAAAATGGATATTTCGTCAAGGATCTGGAATTTGCTTGTATAAAAAAAATATTTATCAACATTAAAACTACAACTGTGGTATGGAGAAACATCACAGATAAGATATTTATGCAAAATTAAGCTATGCTTTTTTACAGAATGAAACTTTTGCATGAAGATGAAAAATTATTATTTTTTGGAAATTACATTTTTCAAAAAAAGAAAAAAATAATCCTTAATTGGATTTAAAATTAACTTTTAAAGCTAAAACTTATTTTTAAACACTAAGAAAAAATTCAAAATTATGTGACAAAGAAACTTTTCAGGAGAAATTGGAACAAGAACTCCATGATTTAAACATAACTAGTACTTATTTTATTAAATACAACTCAAAATTGATTAAATGGTTTTTGAGAGAGCTCCCAGAGAGAAGTTTTCATCTTGAGTAACTCAAATATATAGATATATAACTAGATAACTTATACCATTATATAGCCAGATAACTTATACCATTTCAATTGTCATCAAAAACAGGTGAAAGACTAACTTTCCAATGAACAAAAATTAACAAACATGCTTCCTCTCAAATCTTCATAAAATGATCACTTTGTCAAAGAAATAAATATTTTTAAAAAAGACTAAATGATTTTTAAAAATTTTCATGCATATATATATACATGTCTCACCTTCACTTAGTGCTTGAGTTTTATTAGCAATTTCTGGAGATACAACTCTTTCCAGTATGACCTTAGAACGCACAGATGGCACAGGAGGAGAAGTGCTTCTTTTAGTGGTTGGGGTAGGTTCTTGAATCTTAGAGTAGAAAGAGAGAGTGCAGATAAAATTTTCTTGCACATATAAATTGTAGCACATCTTTCATAAAAATGTAAATAATTTTACAGGAAATGCTTCATATAATTTGGTAATTAAAAAGAAGCAAGTTTAACTTTCCTTTTATTTTTTCAAAAAATAAATTGTTTTCTTTACAAATGAAGAATCTTATCTTTCAACAAAGGTTTAATTCTGTTAAAAAATCCACTGCATTCTTTATATTCAATTTTTTTTTTTTTTTTTTTTTTTTATGAATGCTTATCAAACTAATTTTGCAAAGTGTTATTCAAACAAACTGTTTCAAAAGGAGAAAAAATGCCTAGTAACTGTAAATTCCCTTTTCAACAACTTATGTAAAAGCATTTATATAATAGTTTTACTCAGCAATATGTAACAATTTTATTAAAGCTAATGATCTCATTCTTAAAATTCATATATATTTCATCTGCTTTCTATATTAATGTAATTGCAATATTAAAAACTTTAAAGAATTCAGATTTTTGTTCAATATTAACTAAAACTTAAAATAACTGCCTTTTTTCAAAACATTTTAGTAAATATGGTTCGTTCTTGAAATGTTTTTAATCAGAAAAATCAATACAAGACCACTATAATTAAGAAAATACTTTGAAAATTATATCAGTGTATACTCATAAATAATAAAACAGTTTTAAACAAAATAAATACATTCAAAATTTCTGATTCTTTAGTAACATGTGGCACTTCAATTTCTCTTGCTTTTTTACTCCTCGAAGCAGCATCCCGCCTTTGAAATTCTTCTAGTTGTTGTAACCTTTCTTGCTGACGCTGAAAAATGTTTTTAAAAAGCATCTGTACATACATAATATACTTTTCATTAAATTCAAATTTCCTTAAAAAATTTTTTTAATGTGAATCTTATATATTACACTCTATATAGTTTTTCTTTTCTTCGTTTTTCCTGCCCTAATATGTACTTATTCATGTTTTGAACTTTATCATCTTGCTGTTATTTACTTTGTATTCTTCCAGGTATATTGATCTTTTACTTAGCTTTTTTATCTTCTTTTTCTTTTGTATTCTAGGTTTTTGACTATTAAAAATTATTTTTCCTTAAAAAATTATTCATAATTTGTAAAACTTTTCTTATTTTTTAATTCTCTCTGTACTAATTTTAGTTAATTATTAAAATTATTTTGCTGAATGACCATTTTCAATATATATATATATATATGTGTGTGTCATTTTTTAAAAATTTATTTAGTAACATGTCATTTTTTAATCGTTACTGAACAAATTCACATTCTTTAGATTAAATTATTTGTTATTTAAAAATACTTAAAGGGTGGTTCAGATTTTTTTTTTGTCGTCATCTTGTTAGTTTTTAAGAATTTTAAATATGTAATTCTTAAATATTAGTATTAAAGTTAACAAGGTCTACATTTCTTCTTAATCAAATAGAAATTCAACAATCTTCATCAGAATAATTTGATTTATTAAAATCTTGGAAAGAGATGGACATTTAAATGAAATTACAAGTAATTAAAAACTTATTTAATATATTAATATTTAAGACAATAAGCTAAAGGCAGAACAAAACAAGTTCATTTGCTTTAATGTTTTAATAAATTTATTATGAAAATTTCCAAACGGAATTTTTAAACTATTAAGATATGATTTATGGATCTTGGTTAAGGTTTATATTTGAAAAATGGCAAGTTTTGATATTTAAATATTTACATGATAAATATGTATTTATGTTATATTTTCAGCAATTTAATGACTTTTTTACATTGTAATACTTTGTATGCTTTAAATTGCAAATGATATTCTTTAATGTTTTGCTTTTACTTTACAATGTTTGTCTTAATTTTTTTAATATTTGCAATTTACTAGTCTTGTTATAAATTTAATTTTTATACAAGCTATAATTCGCAATTTATTATGAATTTATATGCATGTTAATAATTATATGTCTATTTAACAATAATTATATAACTAATATAAATACACACAATATTTGAATGTTTTTTTCTTATCCTATGAATTTTTGAAAAATACATTCCAGTTTTTTTTTCTTGACATGGTTAAAAAAATTGAAGCAATTCAAGCTTTTAAATATATTAGAATTCATTTTTAATTATTTTACATCCCCCCTTTCTTCTTCTACTAGTAATTTTTAAAATTTTGTTTTCAGTCGAGGTGTTATATTTTCTAAAATGTAGATTTATTTTATACACTTCTGTTTTTTTAAAAAAATAAACCTTTAAGGTATTCTAGATTTTTTTTTTTTATATATATTTATAGAATAATTCTTTATATTGATAGTATTAGCTACATGGTTTTATTATTTTGTCAAATTTTTGAATTTAGTGTATGTTTTTTTACATAAATATTTTTATTTAAATTACTTTTTATCATATCAATTTACTTTTATTTTTCCATATCTATACAAGTTAAGATAATTTGATTACCAAAAAATTTATTTTTTGATGACTATCTAAAAAACAAATTTCTTAAATTTTATCTATGGTCATTGCTGTACTATTGCAGTAGTATCGTTAAAAAAAATTACCATTTTAGAGTAAATGTGAGGTATGTTTTGTTGGTTATAACACCAATCAATGTGGATTTTGATTTAGAGATGGTTTAAGTCTCTCTATATATATATTGCAGATTTCAAGAAATCTGATAATTCCTTTTGGTGTTTGAACCGTGAACTTTGTTTTTGGATTAGAGAATTAATGTATATACCTTTATGTCCTAGTATTATCAGTAGCTGTGGTAAGATAATTTTAAGATTTGAGATGAATTTAGATTCAAATTTTTTTGATTATTTAAGTGATGGTGAAGATAAGAATTTTGGTAATTCTCTTTATATTACTAATAAAGTATAGAACAATTATAGTAGTTACAATTTCTATATTGTTTGTCAAATTTATGCATGCATTTTTTTTTTAATAATTAGTATAACAACAAAGATATATTTAATACAATTTCAGGAGAAAATTCTATTGACATGAATATCAATGATTATACTAGAAATAGTGAAACAAATTCTAGCTTTTCAATAACAGTACTAATTAAATACTAAATATAATACAAATTACAAAATTGAATTAAATTATGAAATTTGTGATAATAAAAGATGTAAAATTTGCATTATGATAAATAATGAATAATATTATCATAATTATAAATCTATTTTTTGTAAAATATTTATTGTATCTATTTATTAAATTGTAAGAAATATAAATTCAAATATGTAGGACAAACTTTAAATAATGTAAATAATAGAATCAAAGAAGCAGTGGGAAATTTTTTTTGCGAATTCATTTTTTTTTTTTTTTTTTTGGCTTGTAACTCCAGATTGATTTTAGAAATTGTTTTACCTTGAATCACATTATCAGTTTTAAAGCAAATGGTGCACAAAATATACATTTCATCATCATTAATAGCATGGCCACAGAAGGTGTGAATTTTTGAAGCATTTACATGCAATTGCATCACTCGTCTCCTTTAAAAACACACAACAGGTAACAGAAACCTCTTCGGTAAGCATGTCTTTATCAAGTTGGTTTAATCCACTATCGTCTATAATCTCATCCATGTTTTTTTTTTTTTTTTTCAAAACAGGCTCTTTTTCTTGCATAATCTGATTGGTTTCGCATTTTCCCATTGTTAGGACGCTTTCTATTACTTTTTCTAGCTGCTCCTCTGTATTTAAGTCTTTCAATTAAGAATCACAAATTTTGTGAAATGATCTTGGTACACCACAATAAATTTGTATTCTCTATCTGGCTGAGACTGAAAGTCAATAAGATCTACCTGACAGCTGGAAATAAATTTGGAAAAATCATAGGTTTCACAACAATGCCCTTTTTAATGCCTTTCTGTTTTTTCTGGCAAGGTTCACAAAGGTGGATGTACAATTTAATATCATGATGTGTAACGTTTTTGTATTTGGTTGAAAGTTCTTTCAACATTCTATCACATCCTCCATTTCCAATAGCCAAATGAGCTTCATGAAATAATTCCGAGTCTGTGACGTAATATTCTATAGTATTGACACTTCCTTTAACAGGATAAATGAGTTTGCTTTTGTTTTCTACAATCATGACACCATCGCGATTCAGCAACCAATAGTCCCTGGATTCCTTCTTAGTATTCATTTTGGCTTTATGTACATCATTTATTAATTTCTGGTAAGAAGTTTCCGTTAAGAAAATACTGTTTTTTACAACACAAACTTGAATTTTGGACAGTTCATCATTGAAATGTTTTATGTCTAAAGATTATGTCCTGGGGTTCCTTTTATGTCTATAGATTATGACTCCTTTTCCTACAGCTTGTTCCTCCATTTTCATGGAGCACAGTAAAAAAAAACTTAATTTTTTGTGGAATAAATTTAAGCAAAATTGTGTGTTTTGACACTCCCAAACAAAATGCTGAGTGCAATTGACAAATTCTAAGCCTGAGGCGAGTGTTAAAAATCACGTGCCTTGCCACGATAGAAGATGTATTTCATATTTTACCAGTTTCTCATTAGACACCCTATATAATGTCAAGGAAATGTGTGAAATATGAATAGTTTTATACATTGCCGGCTAGTTTTAGGCATTATTTACAATGTCTAGGCATTCTATAGCATGCCGGATTTCAAATGCCAGTAATGTATATATAGTGGGTAAACCACTACATGTTTTTACAATTTCATTCAACAGAAAGATAGATTTTTTTTTTACAAAAATTATAAGAATAGTAAAAATAAAGTTGATAATAAAATAGGAACATAGATGTAAAGGAAAAAGCTATTCATCAAGAGGATTTTCGATGAGGTTAATATTTTCTTGCTATTAATTGAATTGAGAAAACTATTAAATATAAATATTAAATATAACAATAAATTAAAAAAAAAAAAAAAAAAAAGTGTATTCCACAAGGACTTGTGAGTAATAGTTTAGCAAAAAGTTACTTACATTAATATGAACAAAATAATATTGATAGATATTATTTTATTATTAGAAACATAGATGATCTACTTGTTGTTTTGAATTAAAATAAATCGTCTGAGCATAAACATAACTCCTACACATTTAAATTAAATTTACACTAATAATAGTGTAAATTAAATTTACACTATTATGACTACACTGAAACAGAATATTTAGACATGAAATTGAAAATTATAAATAATAAAATTATAAGTAATATTTATGACAAGAGAGACAGATTAAAATATCATATTAAAAGATACCTTTCTTGAGAAGTTGTTTATATACTTCTATTTTTAGAATAACATTACATGATATTATTAGTAATAATAATTCAGCATATTATTAGAAATAATAATTTAGCAAATTGTTCTATACTAAATAATAATAACTATATGATTTTCACAAGCTGTATTAATACAAATTATCATATTAATTTTATTAATAAACAATTAAAATAATTAAGATAAATTAAAAATAAATATATATTTTTGGTATTTATATTTTTATTTTTGCAATTATAATTAATACTTTATAAATAATAAAAATGGTTGTTAAATTAATTTTCAAAAGAAAAAAAATTGCACTAGACAGCGACTTATTTTTAGATTTATTTCTTATTGCACAACTTTTAAAAATTAAAATTATATTTAAGAATGTTTATTTATAACTGTAAAAATGTTTCAATAAATTTTTTATAATTATTTTTCTAAGTATAAAAGTTAAATTTTTTTTTTAATTAATTGGTAGGATAGGTTAATTTAAGTAAATATTATTCTAGATTTTTATAAAATCAAATGCAATTTGATGGTTAAATGCTTTCTTACTAAAAAGCATTATAGCACCATATTAGAAGGAGGGTTTCAGAACATCACTTGTGGGGTAAAAGTTCACTTTTCCAAGTTAAATTTCTTAATAATATCTATAAATATGTATAGATTATTTTTAATGGATCATGTTAATTTACTTTAGCTTAAATGAATTTGTTTCTTTTGGTTATACTTTTTTTCTTTGGTTAAATACCTGTTTTGAAATGGGATTTGTGATTATTTTTCATTACATACCATTTTATTACAAAATGATTCATTGAAGTGTTATAGTTAGATCACACACCATTACTCAGTCCCAAGCCTAAAACAGTATTCAAATTACTTTATCTTTATTTTTGAATTTACTTTCTTAATTCCTTTCTATTGAGATATGCTTTGAAGGCTTTGGGGCAACGTTTCGATATTTTGAACTTCATTGTAATTTTTTAAATTAACGGTTTTATATTTTTCAATTTTTAATTATTTACATGTTTGACATTTTCTGGAATATTCTGTCAAATTATATTTTCAACAATTTAATGACTTTTTTATATACTTTAAACTTTAGATTATATGTTTTTAATTTCGTCACACTTGCAATTTATTAATTTAAACATTAATTAATTTCAATTTTAGTTCTTGATTAGTTATTATTCGTAGTTTATTATGAATTTGTATACATGTTAACAATTATGTCCATTGAACATGAATACTTATAATACGTAGAATCAACATGTTTAGTAATATGTAAGCCTCATTAAGATTCTGCAAATGAAAATACAAATGTATCAAAACCACATGCTTAAGAGGGTGGTCTGAAAAGTTTTGACTTTAACATGAAGATGGCAGCACTCATGTAATAAAATCTAGGGAATGTGACTACGCTTCTCTTGACAGGTACTCTTCAAATTTCAGCCCTTTTGGACAAGCAGTTGTTATCAGACAATCGTTTGAGCCAGTCAATATGAGCGTTTTTGTGAAATAGAAAACAATCGAGTATCATGCTGTAATTAAATATTTGCTTTTAAAGGCAATACACATATGCAAATCATAGATGAGTTGTAAACTGCATATAGGGTCTCTGCACCATCATTTATCACTGGGAAATTTTGGGCAGCTGAATCTAAATGTGACTATACCAGCTTGGGAGATGCTGAATGCTTGGAAAGTCCAAAAACTGCAACCACTGACGATGACATCGCTAAAGTTCACCAAATGGTACTAGATGACTAGTCCAATTAAAATGAGAGAGATAGCAGAGGCTATGAATATGTTCTGAGAATGTGTTTCTCACACATTGAATCGAGATTTAGACAGGAGAAAGCTATCTGCGCATTCAGTGCAGCGTTTGCTCAGGTTAGACCAAAACTGTGTTTGAATGAGCATTTCTAACCCTCTGTTGATGCAGTTTAGGTGCAATAAATGAGAGTTTTCATGCTGACTAATTACTATAGAAGAAACTTGGATATACCATTATATGTCCAAAACAAAAATACAGTCAAAACAGTGTACAACGAAGGGGAAATCAGCTCTAAAAAAAAACAAGAACTGTTTTTTTAGCTGGGGAAGTGACTGCTTTTGAGATTATCATGGATTTAGTTTAGTTCAGTTTTTATTAATGTCACACTAGAAGCAACACAAGGGAAATTGGCCACAGACCTCGTAATTTTGAATCTTGGTCAAGTGACGAGGATGACAACTGAGCTAGCATCCCCTTTCCTGACTTTCACACCACGTCAACAGGAGGACTTTAGGCCCCAACAGATTTAATGTGCATCAACCCTGGCTACATGGCGGGTCTTTAGCGACCAAGGATCGAAGCTGCTACTGAACAGAAATTGCCAGCCATGAATCCGAAACCATGACCACCAGACTACTGCGGCCAGGATCATCACAGAAATATTTTAATCGACTATCTTCAAACAGGAAAAACATTACAGGAACATACTATGCATCATTACTTGACAAGCTGAACGCACAAATTGTGGAAAAACAGCCACATTTGCAGAAAAAAAAATATTTATGTTTCCTCAAGACAACGTGCTGTCTCGCATCTCAGCAATTATCATGGTGAAAATTTATGAAATATAATTTAAACTGCTTCACTACCCTCTTTATTCACCAGATCTGGTCCCAAGCAACTTTTTGTTTGCCAATCTGAAAATTGCACTCAAAGGACAAAGATTTTCATCAAATGAGGAGGCCATCACCTTCTTAATTATTTTGCAGCAAAAGATACCAAGTACTATTTAGATGGGTTAAAAAGATGGGAGCAATTCTAGAAGAAGTGTAGAAGAAGTCTATGTAGAGAAATAAAACTAAATTTAAAGAAAAAATGTCATGTATCTTTGTTAGGTCTCATAAGTTCCACTCTTGTAAGTCAGATCACTCTCATAAGTACAAGGTACAGCAGAAATATTTTTCCAATTTCAAACATAAATAATATATTCAATGATAGGTGTTATTCAAAATTTTACTTCACAATGTGAAGGAACAAAATTCATTATTTTGTTTTTCACATTCACCTTCACTTCCTTTTGAAAATGATATTGTCCAAATACCGACCATCCCTGTCTATACATTTTTCAAGTCTCACTTAAAAGTTCTTTATAATCCTTCTAGTTATATCTTGTGGTTTAGCCACAATTTCTTGGCTGATAGCACCTTTCAGTTCCTCAGTTGTTTGTGGCCTATTGTTGTAGACTTTTGACTTCAAATGTTCCTAGAGAAAGTAATTGCTACGTATAGATCTGTGGTACACTCTGACCAAGAAATGCCAAATCAGACACTCCTGAAACATTTCTTTCAGAAAATCTACATACAGAATAGTAACTCCATCACTATGGAGAAGTCATTTATAGATTTGTCTTAGATTGTTCAATGTCCAGTAGAGAAAGTTATACTTGTGCACACATCCTGGCAAATGAAAATGAGCTTCATCACTTGAGAGAAAAATAACATTATGTGAAACATTTTGCAGATTATACTCAGGAGATGCACTGCAGTCAGCCCAATTAAGTTTCTGCACAACCAACTACCTAAGGATGGAACTTCAGGTCTAAGTGTAAAATTCTTACACTCCAATCAGAAATCCCCACAACAGTAGTATGGATATGGGATAAATGTTGCAGTAATCAGAGAATAGCTTGTCTTGATGCTTTGACTTGCTGTGATATCCATACGCTAGAAGGTCTGTCAGGAAGTTTACACTTCAATGCCAAACTTGTTCTCAGAAACTTTGGAACCATAAAAAAATGATTTTCTTATCAGGAACTTAAGCATTTCAAAAGAGCTCAAAGTGTTTATGATAATCAATGAGAAGTGATGGTACAATCGCCATTTTTTAAATACGCCTCTATCACGAAAGCACAATGCTCCCTACTGTATACTATGATGGCTATTGAAATGGTAAATCATCTGCTACTCAGAGCCAGTTTCCAAATCATTGCCCACAACTAGCAACAAAATAGTAGTAGTGGAAATCAGGGAGTTATTTCTTTTGCAACCTGCATATATTACTTCACATACATATCTTGAATAATCCAAAAATGATTTACCTTCTCTTTAAGAAGAATGTTCTTCTTAAGTTCACTCTCATACTCCATTTGCATTTGTTTCCTCTGCTGTTCAATACGTTGTGCAATTTGATCTTCCAAATGTTGGGCCTTTTGCTTCTCCAGCTCTTTCAGTCGCTTCTTTTCTTCAATCTAAACAGTGTGAAAAGCAAATGTTTAAATCTAATAAATATATTTATTTTATTAAAGTAATAATAATTTATTAAGTTGTTCTACACTAAAAAGTAATAATCGCAAGAAATTTTTTACAAGTTACATCACAGCAAATTATTCTACTAATTTTATTCATAAACATTTAAAAACGATTGAGATAAATTTTTTAAAAAATTTTAATGTATTTTTATGATCTAAGTTTTGTTAAATTTTTTGAAAAGATAATTTTTATTAAAAACTTTACTGCAAAATGGCAAATTCATTTTAGATACATTTATTATAATGAAATTTAACTATATTCAAGAATACTAATTTAAAATATATATATATATATATATATATATATATATATATAAATATATTTTTATATAAAATATTATAAAATATATATATATATATATAATTATATTTTGGTATAAAGGATTTTAAAGATAATTTAAAATTTGACAGAAGAAGTAAATTTAATTAAATATTATTTTGGTTACATAAAATCTATCAATGCAGTTTGGCAGTTAAGTCTTTCTTGATAAAAAGCATCACATTTACTTGTTTTTATTGGCATAATAATAATATCTTTTAAATTTGAAATCATTTGTTGATATTTATAAATATTTTAGCTTTTAACAGATTACATTACTTTGGTTTAAATGAATTTTTTTCCTTTATTTAAACTTTCTTTTTCTTCCTTTGGTTGAATGTTTGTCTTGATTTGGTATTTCTGTTTCATTCTATATTTTATCATTTAGCTATAATTCAATTCACTGATGTGATGGTTGGGTATGCAGCTAGCCTAATATATATAGCCTAATTGATCCTGAAGTGTATGGTTTCACAGACTGAATGACCAGTGTCTTTTGATTGCTAATAATTTAGCATTGTGCTGTAACTTCAGGATAGTTTTTTTATATTATATTTCGTACAAATACATTTAATTCAATAATATATAGTGTCCCTTTAATTGCCGAATGTTCTTGATTTCTCTAATGGGGCTCAGCAGGATTAGTCAATTCCTGCGACTTGAAAGGTGCAAGTAGTAATAGTGTTAAAAGTCAGAATTTGAATTGGCATTAAAAGAGCCAAAATTAAAAAGAAAAGATGATAAATCAAATTCATCATACACACATGCGTGTATGCATGTATAATGCGACTGCTAGAATAAAATGTGTTTCTAAAGAGGCCCACAATGTCTTTTGGGTTGGACAGACCTGGTTTAGTTTAATGTCAGTGAAGATATACCTCTTTGTTGCTTGAACTTCAAATTCTCTCTTCTGGCACTTTCACTTTCCATACACTTGCATCCTTTGCAAATTTTTCCACATCATTCTTTTCCTTGAAACAATCTCTCATGAAATAACCTTTTTTTTTGTTACAATAAAAACAAGTTTTCACTGCAGATTACCTCCAAGAATGTACTTAGGACCCAAAATGGTTCCACTGCAATGAAGATTTACTTGTTACTCAAAAATTAGACAGGTATGCATCGGACAACAGAACAAGTCTTTCTTTTTCTGCATTATTAGTTCCCAATTCATTTACGAGTTAAATTGATTATCTAATAATACAGCAACTCCACTAATTTGCCATAATTTAATGGCAGTTTCCTAATCAGATGGAAACAAATGGGTTGCTTAAACATATCAAATGTGCTCCATCTATTAATTTCTTTTCCAACACTCAACAGCAAAATATACTTATGCTTTCATTATCATTTTTAAATTTAAGGTCAGAGAACTCATTCATCAGACAAGCAAGTCTAGTTTTTGATGTTGGCTTAAAGTTCGTTTTTAGGGTAGACTAGGCAGCGAAAAGCTGCCTAGTCTATCCTAAAAACGAACTATATTATAGTTTATTTTTTAAAACATCATTAGTGTTCGAAATTAAAGTAGGAACTGATTCTCAAATGCTTGGTAAATAGTCCTGTATGAAAGTTCTTCAGTTCGTCCGAATGCTCGCTTCTCTTTTTCAATTGCATTATTATGTTCCCAATAAGTTTACCCCCAAACATAACGACAGCAGTCTTGGTTTAATCTTGAACATTCTCTCTCTTGAACTCTTGGTTAAACTTGGTGAACATTCATATAATATTTTCCATGTTTAATAAAATGTTAATAGCAAGTTCCTGTTTTCATTCAACATGCTGATATGGACCCAGAAATATTAACAAGTACAAAAATTCTAACTTGCTATCTTCAGGAATGAAGACCCATAACAATGCAGAAAATGATGGCAAAGTTTTGGATGGCCAAAATGATGGATTTCTCAGTTTAACAAAACACTCCTAATAGCTTTAGAAATCTCTCCTTTTTATACAGCCACACTCTGGCATCTAATTTCTATATGTAAGATTTCATTTTTAGGAGGTGGAGTTGGGGGAAATTGTATGCTTTAACTATTTACATGTTTAACATGTATTTTCAAATATTCTGTAATATTATATTTTCAGCAATCTTTTGACTTTTGTATATTATTATATTTTCTTGCTTTATATTATAAGTAATAGATTTTTAATTGTATTATTTTGTTTTTTACTGTAATTTTGCAACAATAACAATTTAATAGTTTTAATTTTAATTCAGGTTTCTATAAGCTATAATTTGTAATTTATAATAGTAATATAATTGTAAGCTATAATTTGTAATTTGTATAATACATTTTTTTAAAAATTATGCCTATTTAACAATAATAATAATTCTATCATTACTTTTAAACACACACATACACATATTATTATAGGTTATATTGATATATTCCCAAACAATTATACTTTAATGAGCAAAAAATTCTATATTAATATGACTAATAAACTACTTAATAACATTCTTTCAGTGAAATCAGCAAAAGTGATAGAGAAATTTGGAATAGAATTACTGTCACATGTATAAGAAAATTGATTATACTATAAAAAAATTATATTATTTAAAAATTTATTCATATTTTTTTAATGCTTAGATTTCTTAAGATTCCTATAAAATTTCTTACAGTATCTAACAGCAGCTGGTAAAATTTTATAAAATACTATAGGTAATTTTTACAAGACAAGCAACTAGTAAAAATAGTGAAAATGCTGATGATGTAAGAATGAAAGAAATTTTCTCGATCTACAGTTATGTTTGTGAAGATCTATGTAATTCTATAATGTTACACAAATATCTTATTCTTCCTGCTATGAATAGTTTTAAAAACTAAACTATATTAATTGCAAATATATAAAAAAATATTTTAAATATAAAATATGACTCTAATATATGTATTAATATCAAATACTAAAGTATAAAAGCATATGAAATTCACAAACTTGTTTACGCAATTCTTCTCTGTAAAAATCTTTTTTATGTTTGGAAGCATCTTCATGAAAAGGAAAATAACCCAAAGAAGAATTTTCTTTGAATCCTCTATTTGCTGAATTAAAAAGAGAAAATTAATATCAATTAAGAACAAATTGAAATATGAAATAAAGCTGATTGGAATCATCATTGAATCAACATGGAAACTCATATTTTTGCAAAGATATAATAAATTAAATCCTAATAATAACAAAAATACAAATTTAAAAACATACATAAATGCATGATTTAATGTATAAGACAAGGCAGCCCAATGCAATAATGTAATGATTTAGATATTCTTACTTATGAGATTTCCTGAGGAATCTTTGACAGGTTCTCCCCCTCCTCCAGTCCTATGCACAGGAACAGATGTCTCTTTTGGAAGGGAGACATCTGTGTAGGGCCTACAAAAAATTTTTTTAATCAGCAATAAGCAAAATATTTAAAGACACTCATATAAATAATTATCCAACTTCATTCTAAATATATTTCTGTTGGCAAACTTAACCTGTTTCCGCCCAGCTTCATATTTATAGGACAGTTCCTTTTCACCATTATAAATAAAACCATTCAATGTTTTGGATATTTTTTTTCTACCTTCTGAAGAGTAATGGTTTCACCCTATTTACTTAAACCAGTTTGGACCGGATGGAAGCCTTTTTCAGCCAGCTGCAGACACGTAAACTTCACGATTTTTTCTTGCTGAATTTCATTGTAATCGTACGAAAAGGTTTTAAAGGTATGTTTAAATATTTTTTCAAAATTTATATTTCTATTAATAGATATCTTATAACGTTTTAAAATTATTTTTACTTTTATTAGTTTTAATTACAAATTTAAACTACTGTCCTAAAAGTAGGACGCTGGGCAGATTCATTACATTTTCTGATATTTAGTTTATTTCATAGGTGTTCAAGATGCCCCGGAAAAAAGTTTTTAAAACGGCCGAGGAAGCTGTAGAATATCTATTTTCGGAGGAATTAGAGTCCGAAATGATTGCTTTGCCACCTGAAGTAGATGAATTAACAGATTAAGAAGGTTTTGATGACATTGAAACTCATATCCCATCTGTAAGAGACGTAGCAGGTAGTATTGAAATTTCTGTACCTTATGAAAACCATGACTATCATAGAGAGAAAGATTTATCAAACAAAAGTAAAAAGCGAAGTTGCTCGGAATCAGAATCAAATACACGTAAGAAAGGTAAAAAATAGTTAATAGCAGATTGGAAAAAAGTTCCGCCAAATTATAATTTTTCTGATGAAAGTAATGCCTCAAAAATAAACTATGAAAAAGCTGTAAGCACTTTAGTGGATCATCGCCCGTAGAAGTTTTTGAAGAATTTTTGTCTCCGACATATTTTAACAGAAACAGAAAAATATGCCAAACATTGGGAAAACAAACCAGATTTTTCCTTAACAACTGAAGAACTAAAAACATTTATTAGATTTTTTATTTTCTCTGGATATCATACACTATCAAGTGAACGTCACTATTGGTCAGATGAAGAAGATTTAATTGTTCCTATAGTAAAAACTCAATGACTAGAAACAGATACTTAGAAATTAAATGTATGATTCATTTTGCTGATAATAATGAAGCCAAGTCCCAAACAAATGACAGAGCTTTTAAAATTCGAAAATTAATTACTGAAATGAACGCAAATTTTTAGAAATGGGGAATTTTCGACAAGCATCTATCTAGTAATGAAATGATGATTTGATATTACGGTCATCATTACTTTAAGCAATACATTAAAGGTAAAACCATAAGGTTTGGGTATAAGATGTGGGCATTATGTGGGAACAATGGGTACTGCTATAATTTTGATTTGTATTGCGGCAAGGGAGTTGTCGATGGTGCTTCTACCATGGTTCTTTCAAAAGCGCCCTTGGGAATTCGAGTTGTAAAAAAATTGCTTCAGCCAGTTACTGATACCAAGAGTCATATAGTTTATTTTGAAATTTTTTTTAATTCCTGTAATTTGTTAGTTGACCTAAGAAAGAATGGATTTTGAGCAACAGGAACAATAAGAAGTGACAGAATACAGCATTGTCCCCTTGAAATTTATTCTACTTTCAAAAAGATTAGCCGTGGTTCACATTATTTCTACTTTGATGGGAAAAATAAAATTACTGCAGTAAGATGGAATGATAACAAATGTGTTACACTTGCGACAAATTTTGACATAATTGAGCCACTAACATCTGTTTCAAGGCGTAAAAACGGAAAAGCTTAAAAAAAAAAAAAAAAAATCAAACAGCCATGTCTCGTAAACAATTATAACAAAAACATGGGTGGTGTAGAATCTCATGATTGGCTTTTAGAGAAACATACCATAAAAATCTGTGGAAAAAAATGGTATTGGCTAATTTTTACCTGAATTGTAGACATGGCTGTTGTAAATACCTGCATTATTTACAACATGGTAAATGCAGAGAAAAAGAGTGTCAAAGAAATAAGGAGACATATTGCAATAGCCTATCTAAAAAAATGCAACACAGTACAAAAACAAATTGGTAGACCAAGTTATACAATTTCATCTAGAGTGAAGGAAATAAACACTGTTAGATGTGATGGAGTTGGACATATAATTGGTAAAAGAGGGGAAAAAAAAAAAAAAAAGATGCAAAATTGTTCGGAAAAACCTCTTACATTTTGCATGAAATTTAATGTAACTCTATGTACAAAATGTTTTCCAACTTACCATACATAGTGTGAATATGTTTAAAACTTAATAAAAAATATCACACTTATTTGTGTTTCATTTTATTTTGCATTAAATATTAAAGTTCAATTGTTTGGGAACAGAAACGTAATCAAGTAATTAAAAAGAAAGGAGAAATACTATATGTTCAAAAACTTAAATATCCACCCAGCGCCCTATTTATAGGACAGTAATTATCTCGGATCCTTAATTAATGGCGTGCAGTTTAATTGCATATTATATTTAATTTTAATGTTTAGAACGTAATTTTAAAAGTTTTTAGCAAAATTTCAATTTTAAATTAAGTTGGGCATTAACGGGTTAATACAATACATATATATATATGATTAAAATGATATTAGCAAAATATGTCTAATAAACTGATATATAACACATCGATCAATAACCCGAGACTAACCCAGAGATGGCGCTCGTAGTAAACCAGTAACCAGGTCTTTCTAGAGTACTAACCTTTGCTTGAAACGTGTCAAAATTTTAAGTCAATCGGACCAGGAAAAAGGTTTTTTGAAGTGAAGTGAAAAAGGTTTTTTCCAAGTGGGTGCCGCGATTGCTTTCGATGGAACAAAAACAGCAACGAGTCGATGATTCAGAAAGCTGTTTATCGCTATTTACTCGCAAAAAAAAAAAAAAGATTTGGAAAAGCGTTGGAATGATTGTATCACCCTAAAAGGTGATTAACAAAAGGTGTTATGTTGAAGAATAAAAAAAAATTTTGCAAAAAAATGTTGTTTTCAATGTTAGACTCGGGAGTTATTGATCGATGTGTTATATATATATATATATGGCATTTTAATAAATTAATATAATTTTTATATGATTAAATATTGCTTTTAATTTAAGCCTGGCTTTTTGAATGTGCCAAAAGTGAATGTAAATACAGAGCTTAATGTAATGACACTCGATACAGAGCTATGAGTCAAAAAGTAATGAGTAATGAAAATAAGAACTCTTATAGATTATTTATTGGAAAAAAAATACTATCAAATTTATAACTTTGATGGCAAATAGTTACTTAAAATAGTAACAATAATGAATTTCATCATGTTACTTATAAGTATTTCAGCACAAAATATTTAGAAATAACTTTAAATTTATATTTTGTAGAAATGACAAATATTTACTCTCACTATATCATGTTACTGAAAACTTATTTGTGAAGACTACAAATATATTAGTCTTGAAAATTTTAAATTGAAATTCTCTTCCAAACTGTATTACTCAAAACTGTCAAAATAAATTTCAGGCACATTACTAGTTAGAAAACAAAATAAATGTTGAAGAGTGATAGAGTAAGTGAGTGAATGTAAAGTTTATTGGCGCAAGAGCCAGATATGGCTATGCTGTGACAAACAAGATTAAACTGTGGTCTAGACGTGAAGGTGAAAAAAGGTAAAAGTGGTTGACAAGAAGGAGGGTCGAAAATACAGAAAGATTGCTAGGGTATCCCGGGAGTGCGCCACCCGTGTTTACCAAAGACAGTAAACCCCATGGGAAAGAAAGATCACTAGGGTACCTCGGGTTCGTGAAGCCCATACTTACCTGAAGAAGGCAAGTCCCTGAGGTCCCCTGATATAATCCCCAGGGGCAGGGTGCCCGGCTATACCCCCAGATGCTGGGTACCCATTTTAGTCGCCTTTTATGACATGCATGAGCTACAGTGAGACTATTCTATCATCCCCGGTCACCATACGGGTCAGAGTGATAGAGTAATATATGTTCCACAACATTTTTTTTTAAAAAAATTGCAAATTAGTATTTTTATCATTAAATATAATGGTAAAGTAATGCAAAAATATTTAGATAATTGACAGTTTTAGATTAATTTCATGATTAATAATAAGAACTTATAACTAATTCATTTGTTTGGCATTTTAAACTATGTCTTTACAAATGGACCTTTTTTGAAGTTGCAATGGGATAAAAAGGAGGAAGAATATTTTTGTTTGTATCCTCCTAAGTAAATATAATGTAACTAAATAAAACAAGACAAACAAAATTTATAATAATAAATTATATATATTTTTTATAATATACAAAATAGATAGCAATCTTTAGATACTTGTGAACCATTTATTTTCTTCAATAATATTAGAATTCCCCAATTTAAAATATAGTAAGTTCTATGCCTAACATGTATGATAGGTCTTTGAGATGAAATTAAAATCAAACTGATTTTTTACATATAATTCAAAGCATTTAAAGATATTAATTTTTGAAAAAAAAATATAAAAATATTTACCTTTAAATTTTAACGCATTCACTATTGATCAATAATAAGAATCTAAAATTTCAAGAAATATATATGCTTTCCGCAACATCTAAGAAATAATAAATTATACAAAATAATTTCATGAAAAAATTAAATTACACACTTTTGGAGAAGTGCAATTGTGTAATTGTAAAAACAATTATAATTACACAAAGTAAATTTTTTAAATTCAAACAATTACAACAATTAAATTACACAAAGTTACAACAATTAAATTACAAACAGATTACTTCATGTACTTTTCAAGAGTTGTATCTACATTTTCCTTCTGGGATGTTTCCTATTAAATAAGGTACAAAAAATTAAAAAAAGGAAAATATGCAGCCAACACATTAAAAATATATTGGATGTATAATTTAAATATACACACAAAAAAAAAAGTAATGATGTTCAAAAGTCAATTAACAAACATAATTATTTTCATATTTTAAGACTGTCTTCAACTAATGTTAAAAGAGCAGAAACCAAATTTGGAACAGATTTTTAAATAGGAAAAATATTTCTATATTCCTAAAAGCTACTAGTTAGTGTGATTATAACACATATGCCTATTTGTAATAAATTGTCCATAAAATTTTGAAATATTGCACTTACGCAATTTGCCTCGTTAATATATAAAGTTAAAATCTATTTAACATTAATGCACACATCTTAAAATTTAGTTAACATTTTATGTTTGAAAAAGAAATTGATTCAAATAGAAATACATAGTATAAAATATGCTATCTTCTTCAGAACAGTGTGAGCTCAAAATAAATTACTGATGAAGTACCAATTTTTCTACTTGCATAAATGTTCAAAAAAAAAAAAAAAAAAATCTTCTTTTTTTTAATTATGTGAATACAGCTCCAACAAAAGACAAATTTTAAACAAAATTAAATAGTTCTATAGATCTATAGGGAAGACCGGAATACATTGGTACACAGGGTATATTGGTACAATGTAGATATTCTTAGTTGATTTATTTACAAGTGTTTCAATTTCTCTCCTAAAAGTTGGCAACAGTAAAGACTTTCTTCAGATGAAAGTTTGCAGGGATTAGATTTGTAGTTCTTTCGAAAGGGTAACTTTAACTGTTTTACTGTAATTTTATAATCTTTTAGAAATCTACTTGTAACATCATAATCAGAATTCCATTCCAATTTCCCAGACTTTGGTACGTACCAAAGTGCCCCATAATAGACTGTAAATTGGTATAAAATTCTAGTTCAAAGTATTTCTTTCTGTTCAAGTTAATTCTTTTCTAATTTCTGCATTGTTGCAGTATATTTACTAGGTATAGTTCCATAAATGTATAATACATCTCTTTTTTTTAAAGACTACATATTATTTATTTCTTAAATATTTCTATTACTTTGCAGTTACAATGAGAAATTACAAGAAAAAAAAACTAATCATACAGAAATTTGAGAAGAGACCATGGAAAAAGCTGTACCTGATGTCCTTAACGGCAGCAAAATACAAATAGCAGTTTGAACATATGGACTGAAACTAAAGACAGAGGCAAACAGTGAAAAAGTATGTAGCATCCATCCTAACATATATGAAGCAAGTGTTGATGATCAAGAAAATCAACATAAAGTTGAAGTAGTCAAGTATCAGTTTAGCTCAAAGTATACTGTTAAGCAAGTGTTTACCAAAAAACAAGAAGCTATGTTGGCAGAGTATCTATTAAAAAGATTAAAAATTCTGTATAGATTATCATAAACTAATAAGAATTTTTGCAAGAAAGCTTGGTGCTAATTTGAAAGGACCAATGCCAGAAAAATGGCTTAGTAATAAAATAGCTTGTGAAGACTGAGTGCTACAATTTGTGAAGCGATATCTGAATTTGAGTAAAAGAAAACCAGAAAATACAAGTCTTTCACAGGCTACTGCTTTCAATCATACAAATCATTGAACTTTTTAACAATTTCGTTGAAGCTTGATATTGATGAAACAGGCATTCACACAGAGCTACCAATGCCTAAGGTTGTGGCAGAAACTAGTACGAACAAGTGGATCAAGCAGTATAAGTGCAAAATGGAGAGTTAGTTACTTTTTGTGCCATTATAGGCACAACTGGAAACACCATTCCTCCAGCATTTGTGTTTCCAAGAGTGTGGAACAAAGGAGCTTAATTGGAAGGAGCTCCAATGAGTAATTTAAGTCTTGATACTCCCAGTGGTTATATGAATGGTTAATTCTTTTTGCAAGTTATGAAACATGTGCAAAAATTCACAAGAGTAACAAAGCATGATTTGATTTTAATCCTACTAGATAATCATGAGTCACACGTATCAATGGAAGTAATACATTTCTGCAGAGAAAATGAGATTCATTTTGTTATATTTCCACTACACTGCAACCTCTAGATGTTGGACTTTATGGACCATTAAAAAACATTTAAAGACAGCATTTAATGACTGGCACTTGTCCCGTCCAGGAAAGACCATTTCAATATATAACATTGCTCAATTGTCCAACACAGCCTATAAAGCAGCATTCAGCATGAAAATTATAACATCCTAATTACGTAACACAATAATTTGGTTAGTTATTTGGAACATTTTCACAGATGAAAATTTTTTCAGTTCTTATATAACTAATCAGCCAGAACTTAGTATTTAAAGTGACATCACACTCTGCCAATCAGAATTCTCTTCAACCTTAGTAAAAAACAGTGCTATTTCCACTTAAAGTTTAACTAACAATGAAATGGATATACATAATCCAGTATCTCCTTCTCCAATAGACTATTTGCAAAAATGCGAACAATCTGCTACACCAGAAAGTGTTCACCATATCCAAAGGCTGCAAGATGCAAGTCAAATAATGCATGTGGGTGAAGAAAAGGAAAGTCAAGAATTCTAACTTCAACTCCCAAGAAGAATAGACTAGTGGACGAAGCTTTGAAATGGTCCAAAGATAAAACTAGAAGGGTTAACTAAAAATTCTACTAGGCGAATGAAACGAGCTCAAAAACAACCTGCACTTGCTTCAGAAACAAAAGACTTCAATTATAGTCTCTAGAGCTCAAAAGATAGCATGAAGAACAGTACCAACTTATCCAACCCAAAATATATGAGTCTAGTACATCCAATATCTCAGTTCGTGGTATGTGTCAGCAACATTCGCTGGAAAGAAAAACTTTATTTATTATGTTATTATGTTGGCCAAATTGAAGTTAAGAATAGAGAATCCGAGTTCACCATAAAGTATTTAAGAAAGAAAATGGATTGCTCAAAATTTTATGTCCCTGAACAGGTTGATAGTAGCATTACTGATACTTTAGATGTATGTTTTATCCTTCCACCATTTTCCTTTTTTTTTTTGGTGGTACTGCTAGAACTGCAATATTATTATCTTTTCCTGTTAGATTAAGTGACTATAATGTCCACTAATTATGTAAAATTTCTACTATTATTCCCCCCCCCCATGTTTTGTCTTGTGGTTTCAATATATTAATGCAGTTTCAAAATAATATTCATATACTTTTAGCATTTATCCATTTTTGTATCCCAATTACTGTTGCTAATAAAAGAGTTAAGTTCACTATGTACATTACTTGTAAATGTACCAAAATATCCCATCCTTGTACCAACATACCCCATGATGGGGTATACGTTGGTACAAAAATTATTACTTCCTAAACTACATCCTACCGATTTTAATACAGTAAAATTTTTCAAAATAATTCATAACATTGCAACATTAGAAAACACTCTTCCATTACATGATTTAAAATTTTGAAAAATGTGGATGTTTATCATAAAAAAGGCAATTTTCTGTTTTTTGTACCAATGTGTCCCGGTTTCTCCTAATTAATTATCTAAGGCTACAATATTCTTTAGTTTTATTTAAGATATACATGAATAAAAAGTTCATGAAAGATTTTGGACTTCACAAACCCAAAACTATTAGAAATTATACTTAATTTCAAATTTAGTCTTTTCAAGCAGTTATCAAAATCAACATAACACAAATATTATAAAATGAAGGAATATCTATTCTGTATCTATAATACAAAAACATACAAAAGAAAATATAAATGCTATGTAAAATTTGATTGGTATCATATTCTCCCTAGACTGAAATAAGTAAAATTCAAGAATTACAGAAATTTCAATACAACTAAATTTGAATGAACTAATAATTCCAGTTCTCTGATTTCAGGATTATATCAAAAGAATAAAGTAAAAATTATTAAAAATTCATCAATTAAAATATAGTAGTGTATCATGCAAAAATATATTTATCACAAAACTTACAGATTTAGAAATGCTTTTATCAAAACTTGGTTCAGCATAGTTGAGATTCCTACAAATTGAAATTTAAAACTTATTGCTAATCTTTAATGCTTTGATTGAAAAGCATAATGAATAAAAAAAATTAGCAAAAGCTTAAAAATAAAAATTCACATAAACAAATAAAAATAAACAATTGCATTTCAATTTTCAAAATTTTAGTAATGAGACTAATTACAGAACTGAGACCATTTTAATAGATACAAAATATAACAGAAAAAATATGACTTGGAGATTACAAAATCATCATTTTTGGTTTTCAATAGTTTTGGAATTGATGAGTATAGAGTTCTAACATGAAATAACACTTGTGAATATATACATATATCACCAATAACTTGATCAAGTTATATATTAATTTAAATACAACATTAAAAAAATTATATTTTTCATTTATAAAGCTCAAAAAAATTATGTGGTTGATAATTTTTTTATGCAAGAAATATATTTTTTTACTAATAATAATTTAAAAATGATTAATCAAACATTTGAAACAACACCTGTAAAAATATAAGGATTAAGGAACCATTAATTATAATTTTTAATTAAAAAACCTCACAAGGATATAATTAAAAATATTTTTTAAATGTTATTATTCACTATATTTCAAATATATTTTTTTCAAAATTAGAGTTAACTTTATGATAAAGAGTGAACAATATATTTATAGTCAATGTTTGTTTTTAACAGACTCAAAATTGAATAGGATGTTATAAATGATGAATTAATTTTTTTTCCCTCCCACAGAAAATAAATTCTTGCATCATAACAGAAAATTTATAGTATTCCCCCCCCCTTCCTTATTAGTATTATTACTTCCATACATTAATCTTGATAATAAAAAGTTCTACAATTTCACAATGAATTAAGAAGGAACGAAAAGAGTAACCTGAATTTAGATTCTTCTTCTTTCCTCTTGGCAAGTAACTTTTCATAATCAATAAACTCGAGAAGGGACCGTGGAGTCACACTTCTGCTCTCTTCCAACACTTTTCGACGACACTGTATTTCCTTATCCTTCTAGAGAATAGTTAATCATTTATTTACATACTTTTTTTTTAATACTTACAATATGTTTAAAAGTATTCTAATCCACAGTTTGATGAAATAATTAAACATTCATGATATTTAGAATAAATGTTTTAATGGCAGTTCACAGTTAAAAATATAGATAAAAACAAATGTATTTCCAATATTGTTAATTGCATTTTATTTACCCATTGAAAGTTAGTATTTTAAAAGTTAGAATTCAAGTCTCAAACAACAGTTTTGCATAAACACAAGAAGAATATAAAGATATCTCTCACGTACAAATTTTTTTTCATAAATTTTAAAGCTCCATGTAGAATTTATACACATAAAGAAAGGGAGAACATATTTATTTTTCTTTAAGGTTAAAAGAAGATTTGAGTTTTATTCACTCATGGACAAGTAAAAAATTTAAACATCTAAACAAATTTCAAGCTTTCTATCAAATGTTTTCCTTTTTGTACAAATAAATCAAACTGTAAATATAAGCTTTAAGCTTTCTTAAGCACTATAAAAATCAAATTTATCATTAGTGACTAGAACTACAGATGATTCTTGGTAGTTAAAGATTCCACTTTATTTCAAATTGCTATTTTGCATTATATTTAAAAGTTAATTTTTTTCCCCCTACGTGGACAATGTGTTCATATTCTTAACAATTGTTTACTTTGGCTAATGTGCAATAAAGAAATTCAAATGGAGTGAGTGAGTGACAGTGAGGTTTTATGGCACCAGAGCCAAAGCAGGCTATGTTGTACCAAACATTTGTTAAAATAAACAAAAACTATGTTAATTCAAAAATAACAAACAAATACAAGGAGATGAAAAAAGTTAAAATTTAAAACTTCAAATTTGGTGTAAAAGGCCAATGTTTTTTAAAAAAGCAAATAAGCTATGGTGGGGGTATCTTCCACCAAGTCAGACAAATTTAAAACTGATGAGTGAAAGAAAATGCAACAATGATAATGAAAGACCAGACAGTCAATTAAAATGTGATAAACTGTGTAAAGGACATGGCAGGAAGGACAGTCGGGAGCCCCCTCCCTAAACAAAAGATATCAATGGGTAAATTGAGTATGTCCAATGCAAATGCAAGTCAATCTGACATCCGCTTTTCACATTGGAAGAACAGGCCATTCTCCAATGATAGGCTTCAGCAGGAATTCCAATCGAAACTGAATACTCAGGCATGAAGATAAATAGCAGTGTGTGTGATAGCACAAGAGCAAGATGCAGCTGTGCAGCATCAAACAAGATGTAACTGTAGTCCAGGTGTTTGAAAACATGGAAAATAAATAAAAATTGGATCACAAGAAGAAGAGTCAAAAACAGAGGAGGATCACTAGGGTATCCTAGAGGAGCACCACCTGTTTACCAAAAATAGTAAACCCCATGGGAAAGAAACAGATCACTAGAGTGTCTCCGGGTCATGATGCCTGGAAGCAATAATCATTCCTTGATTAAAGAAGGCAAGCCCCATGGGAAAGGCAATAGCAAAAGCAGTAGCATATTACATAATGAAAAGACAATTACTATATTTCAACTACACCTTGATAAATTTAAAAAGAAAAAATATATATAAAATACTAGTTGTGCCATAAAACTTATTTATATTTGGTAACAATAATTAATGTGATGTTAAAGTTGCGAAAATTGCCAACAGTTAGGGGGAAACATGAATTCAAACACATCACCAAGGAAAAGATATTACATTAATTCAACCATGAAATATTTATTTTAAGCTTTCAAGATAAATTAAACTCGTTTAAGTCTTCATTGATAGATGAAGATTTTCAATACTTTTGAAATTTATGACATTTGGATATAACCAATGTGTAGAATTGGAAATGCATTCAAATCATCTCCAAAAGTGAAGCGGTAAATTTAAATTACGTTTTGGAGATATTAAAAATATAAATATCCCAGAACGGATTACTGCGCCACTTTCTGCTCAAGTTGAAAACAATGACAGTCATTTGCAAGATGGTCATTGAATTATTAGTTGACCTTGGAGCAAAGATGCTTTTAAATAATTTAACTGTGAGTAAATTTTGTACAAATATAAATATTATGCAAAAATATCTAAAACTTGTTATACAGCATTCTCCTTTTTAATTCTATTCCCAAGCTCATGTATGGTTGAATCTAGCTTCAGTCATGTTAATTCTATTTTAACAAAGAAGAGAAATCAATAGAATATGGAGCTTCTATGCGAAGTAAGACTGAAATTAACAAATTTTGAACCAAATATTGCTAATTTACCTAAGAGTCATCCAATACATCCTTCCCATTGATTTATAAAAAAAATTTGATTTTGCCAAATTCAGAAGAGAGAGAGAGAGAAACCCATAACTGTTTCTGAAATGATTTAATTTATTTAAGAAACAGGTGAGTTTTTTTTTTCTTTAGTCATTCTTTTTATGGAGGGGGTTGATATGAGAATTTTAAAATTTTTGGAGGTCGATGATCAAAAAAGTTTGGCGGCCTCTGACCTAATCTGTAAAATGAATTACTCTGGAGTGAAGATTGAATGAATTATTCACTTATATGCTATAAATTACATTATAAATTTTTTAAAAATGAAAATATTGTTTTGGTCCCTGAAACGTGTACAAAAGCCAATAAGTATCAAAATTAACAACTGTATGGTAATATATAAAATTAAAAAAAAATTTGCTGAAATTAAGAAAAATAAAAATTCAGAAAAACTGCCAACAACAACATAAAAAAGCAGTAAATATTATGAGTTAATTAGGAAGAATATTTATCAATTTGCTTCTCATACAAATGCATCCAGACACTCTTAAGAATTACATAAGAACACCACACTATATTTTTATTCCACAAAATTTAAAGGTATAGTGTTATTTAATGGTATAACTTTATGATAGTTACTAATACTTCAAACAGCACATGTACCTTTTCCAAATACGCATTGTATTCACTCCTTCTTTCAGCCGCTAGATGTTCACGTTTATCCCCTTGGCCTAACTGGAAAAGAAAACTGTCCGGAACGTCATCTTTAAAAAGTGAATTAATCACACTTCTATTGGAAAACTGAAAAATAAAAATATTTAAAAAATATATATTTTTACAGGAATATAATACAGAAGATACAGGCAGCATTATTAAAACCATCAACAAGTATGAGATTCCTAAAAATTTTGTAAAGATTTGCAGTTATCAGATTATTAAAAAGGCAAAAGCATTACATTTGTCGGTTTGTTTGATTGTTTTATGGAATATAAAGCAACAATGACTATTATCCCCTTTTCATTGATTCTTTTAATTCAATAAATATCAAAATATTTCATCTTTTGCAAGAATGCTCTGAAAACTGGTTTATTAGCCACGGTTCTCTCCAAAAATTCTTCGAAATTAATATTTTGCTGAGGGTATCTATCTTGAGAATATCCAGAGAAGATTTCTGTGGGGGGCGTATTTATTGCAGGTTAAAAGAATATGTTCCAAATTATTGATGTGGTTACAGGTTCTACATTGTGTGTTATCGTTTAAGTTAAATTTATGCAAAAGCCCTGGAGTTATAATCATTTTGCTGATGATTCGAATGCTTGGTATTTCCTCTCTTCTATTTTTTTGTCCATTTAGATATGTCAATGGTGGGGATGTTTTCTAAGATTTCAAAATATTTGCTAGAATAAAAGTTTTCATTAGTTCTTTTCAATTTATCGTGACAAATATCGCTATTGATGTCTTTTGGGGCAATCCAGTCAAGGTACTCATTGGATTCAGTTACCGATTTTGCGAGATAATCCGCCTATTCATTCCAAAAAAAATTTCAAATGTCCTTGAATCCAAAAGAGAATCGTCTGAGTACTAAATTGTGATTGAATGAAGATTTTACTGGATAATCTATGAATGACTTTTGGGGATTTTATATTGTAATTTTTTAAAGCTGATAGCACAGAATGGCCATTTAGAAGAGAATTAACAGATTTTTCTTTGGTTCAATTAAGTCGTCTAGAGCTTGGAATATAACAAGTGCTTTTGCTGTAAAAATAGAATTGATATTATTTACTCTATAGGCGAAAGATGCATTTTTCGCGATACCTGCTATTGATGACATAAGTTTTGTTTATGCATGCGTAGCAATTAGGAAACAATTTCTGAATCTATGATTCATTATTTTCCTCAAATTGTCCTTTTATTATATGAATTAGTAAGTTTTTTATTTTGGAATCCAAATTCCTCCGTATAGATCTCCCAAGAAAGATCTGTGTAATATATCAATCTGGGGATTGATACGATTTGTTTTTCTTCAATGCCCAAAATACGAAAAATAATCTTGATGTTGTTTCTGTTCCGTTCCAGGATTTCCAGATTTATTGTTTGAAGGCTATTGCAGTGCATAGAAGAAAAGTTACTATTTGATATACGAGACATAAAAAATTTATTAGCCAATTGTCTTATTTAACCAGAAAGTATTTCCTGATTAGCCAGTTGTAAGAATACGATATTTGGGGTCCATTGTGGAAGTCCCAATGCAATCAATTCTAAGAGCTTTTGTTAGTATAATATTGAAAGGTTTGAGCTGGTTATCAGACCATTTATTTATGATATGATAAGTGTAGTAAAAGGCACTACATATATTATTGTTAGTTAATTTAATAAGATCTGTAGTTCTTGGGCCATAGTGTTTATACGCCATGCCTTTTAGTGCATTAATTTTTTTAAAGCTTTATATTTCATTTGATTCATCATAAAAATATTTTGCTAGCGTTTAGAAAAATATACTCCTAAATATTTAATGGAGGATTGCCATGGGAGTGGGTACCCAGTCAACATAATAGTAGGATATATTTGAATTCTATTATTTGAGAGTTCCGCTATTGTACTTTTGTCAGGACATACAGTAAGTTTCCAGTATTTGCACCATTTTGTGATTCTCTCCAGATTATCTTGTAGCTTTATTTGGATGATATCGAGAGAATGATTAGAGTGATACATAAAAAGGTCATCAGCGTAAATTGAGCACTCAACACTCCTGTTGCTAAAATTTCAAAGATATCGTAAATGTAGATTGTGAATAATATGGGGGAGAAAACTCTACCCTGAGGGACTCCTTTCAAAACATTCTTCCAGGATGAAAGACATCGTCTCCATCGGATTTGAAAAGATCTGTATGAAAGAAAATTGTAAATCCATGGTGCTATTTTTCCTGTGATACCTAGCTGCAGACATTTATATATAAGGCCATCTAGATACATGGAATCATAAGCACTCTTGATGCCCAAGCTAATTCCTACGAAAAAAATTATTTTTCTGTTTAGCATCTACTATAGCTTTATGTATAAGGTACGTTGCAGTTCCACGGTCATTAAACGATACAAATCCATAATGCTGTGGATGAAATTTTATTTCTATTGTCAGAAAATAAGATGCGATTAGCTAAAATTCTTAAAACAGTTTTAGGGAGAACAGAAGTTAGAGCTATTGGTCTATAAGACGGTATTGTAGTTTTATCTCAGTAGGGTTTTGATATCGGAAGGATGGTTGAATGTTCCCAAGATTGAGGTACAATCAAATTCTCAAATAAATATTGAAAATAATCAAGATCGTTGACTGTTATTCAAATTTTTGAAGAAAGCTGTAATGTGATCTGGACCTGAAGTAGATTTTGGATGCTTGTATAGCCCTATTTAATTCAGAGATATAGAACGGTTTATTTAATAAATTGTATTCGTTGTTGAATAAATCTAAAGTAAGTGGTTCATGGGAAATATTATTAGATGCAAAACATAATGGCCTGAATTTGAGGTTCTGCGATATATCTATTATTAACTTGTAGAATATTGAAATTTGATTCTGGACTTTTATGAGAAGAAAATTTCTTCAGAATGTTGTAGAATGTTCTTGGATTAGAAATATTGTTACATATTGTGTTCTAATATAATCTCTTTGCCTTTTTTGTGTTAAATTTGAATATTGCTTGCATTTGTTCCACAGTTGAGGGCAAATATCACGAATGACCTTTTTTCGGAAATATTTTTTGAGCTTGAAGATATCATTATTACTTATAAGCTTGAAGAAATTATTATTGAAGATTTCTTATTTTGATTTTGACAACTAGTATTTCGAGATCTTGCGTTTGTGCTATTTGAGTAGGAACTTGTCAGGCAGAGATTCTTTGGAACTGCAGTTAGCAGAGTTCCTCCAGGTCTGTGTGTTCGATCTAATCTGAAAAATTTTTAGTTCGGAAAATTGAGCCTGTCCTCGTCTTTTAAAAAGATTTCCTGAAACAGTCAAAAATCTGCTTGTGAGAAGGGAGAGATATATAAACCATATAGATTTATTTTTAGGCCTCTACAGTTCCACTGTGAAAAATTCATATGTAAAAGAGAAAAAAAACTTTTACAACTCGTAAATTATACCCATCCCTCAAGGATATATCGCTAAATTATTAAAGAAAGCAAAGTTCATAACCTTTAGTACCATTCGGAACGATGTATAGAACATATATACAAACTAGTTTATTTAACCCATTCTTATTCTTTTTCTGTGTTATTTGGTGCTGCCTTATTACAGGATATAGATGAAATTTGACAACCGGCATCTTTTTTAAAACGTTTTTCTGAATTTCACTTGGTGTGTGTGTGTGTGTGTCATCAAATTTTCGATCGTTAATTTAACCAACTTCCCATCAAGCTAAAGCTTTGAAATTTTGGGAATCGTTCGTACTCGCCTAACAATGCAATATTTAGACATTTGCGACAAGTTTTAACTAATATTTTCTTTAATAATGCAGTTTAGCCCAAACACTTGGCGCGATTTCAAAAATTGGCACCAAACTTGGCGATTGTTTTTTTTTTTGCTGAGCGTTAAATCCGTGAAACGGAACAGGGTAGCCACATTTGGCAAAATACTGCCAAATAATTCTTGTCGCCAAGGATAAACCTTTCCTGAATTCTGGTTCCCATTTTTTTTAATAGATTGAACTTACAAACTTTCAAATGCATGTTTTGATTTTATGAGTATTATGAATTTCTTAATATGCTCACAAATATATCTTTTTAAGTAAATTTTAAAGTTAAAAATAACTAACAGTTTTAACTAATATTTCAATAATTTTCTTTAATAAACTTTGCTACCATATAAAAACGTTATTTTTAAAAACGTTGGTTTTTATATCGAATTATTATGTGTCTGTTTTTATCTGGTTGGGGATGCTGTTGGAGTCCCGATTTCCAAGATATTGCTTAAATGCGAGAACATAGTTTCTAGGGATTTTTGAAAAACCTCCATCAAAAATGCCGTTTGTTTTTCCAAAATAATTTGAAAGGAATTTAGCATTTTTTCAAATTTTTGATCAAATTCTTAATACCGCGAAATAGTTTTCAGTATTAGTAGCTCGAAATCTTCATTTTGCTTCCGGTAGTGTTAAGTGCTGCCTGCTTTTCAATTCCAATATTTGCTTTTCTTTGATATATATATAACAGGTCAATTGAAAAGTCCCCGGCCTGACACATAGATGGCACTACTAGAATTAAATCCATATGTTTTTAGTTAGCCCTAACCCTCAAAAGATGCGTGTATAAATTTGACAGCTGTCGGATCATTAGTTTGTGAATTATAGCATTTTGAGTGAAGCAACTTTTATTATTGTGAAAAAAATGGATAAAAAGGAATTTCGCGTGCTGATTAAATATTGCTTTTTAAAGGGAAAAAACACAGTTCAAGCAAAAACTTGGCTTGATGCCGAGTTTCCGGACACTGCCCCAGGAAAATCAACCATCAAGGATTGGTGTGCTAAGTTTAGACATGGTGAAATGAGCACCGAAGACGGTGAACGCAGTGGACGCCCAAAAGAGGTTGTTACCGACGAAAACATTAAAAAAATCCACAAAATGATTTTGAATGACCGTAAATTGAAATTGAATGAAATAGCAGACACTCTAAAGATATCAACTGAACGTGTACATCATATCATTTACGAATATTTGGGTATGAGAAAGTTCTGTGCAATGTGGGTGCCGCGCGAGCTCACTTTTGACCAAAAACAACGAGGAGTTGATGATTCGGAGCAGTGTTTCAAGATGATCAAGCGTAATAAACCCGAGTTTTTGCGTCGATATGTGACAATGGATGAAACATGGCTCGCATCATTTCACTCCGAAGTCCAATCGACAGTCATCCGTGTGGACTGCACACGATGAACTCGCTCCAAAGCGTGGGAAAACGCAGCAGTCGGAAGCAAGGTTACGGCGTCTGTATTTTGGGATGCGCATGGAATATTTTTCATTGACTACCTTGAAAAAGGAAAGACCATCAACAGCGACTATTACATAGCGTTATTGGACCGTTTGAAGGACGAAATCGCCGAAAAACGGTCGCACTTGAAGAAAAAGAAAGTGCTGCTTCACCAAGACAATGCACCGTGTCACGAATCAGTGAAAACGATGTCAAAAATCCGTGAATTGGGCTTCGAATTGCTTCCTCATCCACCGTATTCTCCAGATCTGGCCCCCAGCGACTTTATCCTGTTCTCAGAGCTCAAAAGAATGCTCGCTGGAAAGAAATTTTCGTCGAATGAAGAGGTGATCGCCAAAACAAAAGCCTATTTTGAAGCAAAGGACAAATCGTACTGCAAAAATGGTATCGAAAAGTTGGAGGGTCGCTATAATCAGTGTATCACCCTTGAAGGATATTACGTTGAATGAAAAAAATAATTTTGCCAATAAAATGTGTTTTATTATGGTAGGCCGGGAACTTTTCAATTGACCTGTTCTATATATATTTATATATATGACATTGTGGCGAGTTAGCTGGATGGTTTCCCTTACAATTGATGCAGTTATTATTAACTATACATTCACCTGTATGGGATGTGCCGCAATTTACGCAAGTTTCAGGTTTTTGACAAAATCGTGATTGGCGTAGGAAACTGAAGTATTTAGAACATTGTCGAAGGCGAACAATATAGGGGCTTGTCCCAGATTTGATAAATCGAAGTATCTCTATATTGTTTGTGTTTTGCAATTCTGTGGCTAAATCTCTCAGTGTTACATTAGTCGGAATTCCGAAGAGGAGAAATCTAGAAGTGATCCCTTCCCATACGACGTTGGCCTTAATTGAGATATTGGATATTTTTCCTATTGACAAAATTTGTCCTGTACGTACAAGATTTGCAGTAGAAAGTTTAATTTTACCATTTCTGGTAAAGGACATGCTTAGGATGTTCGAATCATTTGAAATTTTACTCTTAATTTCAGTGAGTAATATTAGAGGATTAGTCTTCGGAATGTGAGTCTGTCCCCGAGTATTTTCCAGTAGAATACTAATCTCGGATATTTTCTTGCTTTGCGCTCGTTTTATAAGTTCTTTGTCACTCAAGGCTGTTTTGAAGAATTTTTTTTATTTCTCGTCCCTATCATGATCTCCATAGGAGGTAGCAATTGTTCATCCATATATGTAGTCACAATATACGATAGGCCCAGATTGGACCTATTCATTACGAAAAAGAGAAACAAATAAAGATAGTTATGGGAAAATGTTGGTATAACAAATATTAAAAACCTCACTTCTTGTGGGCAAAGAAAAAAACACAACCTCTCTGATGTAAACAAAATAAATTTTCGAGTTTGCTACCTGGTTCGTTAAGCCTAAACCAACTTCTCCGAAAGTGCCATTAAATGTATTTATCGTAAAATCTGATTAACTCACGCCTGTCGGTACTTTTCCATTTCGCCGGCGCAAATCTCGTTAAGCAAACTTTATTGGCGACAACAAACAAGATACAACTGACGCCAAACGGAATATGTGTATCATTTTTTGCGACTTTATCGCTTGCGCCTGCGAAACGGAAAAGTACTCATTTGTTTTATTACATTCAGGATTTCGAATTTTGAGCCTGTTACGACGAAAGCATTCCCTTTAATTATGATATCAGAGTTATTAATATTCTAAAGTCAGATCATTTACCGGGCTTTTCAACTCTGAATACTAACTCTACTTTTATTAAAATTCCACAACAATTCTCCACCAATTGGGAGAATTTCCAATTTATTTTAAATTCTATACCTCTTCCCATTCCTAACTCCTCCAGCAATGCAGATGACGAAAATTCAATTCGCAAAATTGGAGATATTATCTCAGAGGCCCTTGTGACAGCCTCAAAACCAAAATTTAAACCACCTCCTCTCCGGTTCCCGCCTGAAATTAGATCCAAAATTCATCACAAAAATTATGTACGGAGATTTTGGCAAAGAACCAGATCTGGCTATTAAAATTGAACACCATGCCCCCTTCAGTGAGATTTCGTGAGAAATCAAACAATTTCCTTAAAAAAAATGGGAAAATCACATTTCAAGTCTCTCACCAGATACAAACACTCTTCAGAGTACAACCCTCTACTCAAAAAACCTTTTCACCCCATTCCGCCCCTGAAGGGCGCTCTGTGTAGTATTGCTGTAGCTCTTATTGAAAAGGCGGAAGTTATTGCAGACAGCCTTCAAAAACAATTTGAACCAAATGAAAATATAGAGAACCCTAGATTCTCTGCACACACTAAAAGAAAAGTCCAAAAGTTTTTGGCCTCTCCCACATGTCTAGATCTGGAATCAGTACAGAAATTTTGGATTTTATTAAAAACATCAAAATTTAAAAAAAGCGCCGGGACTGAATCTTATCTCTAATCGCATCCTTCAAAATCTCCCTTTGAAATTTATTTTTCTTTTCACGCTGCTCTTTAATTTTCTAATGGAGAACTTCTACTTTCCTAAGGCTTGGAAAACTGCCGAGGTGGTTCCAATTCTCAAGCGAAATTCTGATGATCAAAACCCTTAAAATTACCGCCCGATATCTCTTATCAGTTCGCTGAGCAAAGCATATGAATGTGTTATTTTGAATCGCCTGAACCAGATCTGCTTAGCCAGGAATATTATTATTCCAAAGCAGCATGGCTTCGTTACACAGTGCTCCCCGGTAACACAGTTACTTAAAGTCAATGAACTGGTTCAACATGGTTTATTCAAAAAAACCAATTCACGGGTATGCTTTTCATTGATATCGCCAAAGCTTTTGATAAAATTTGGCACGAAGGGATCTTTGGATCCAAGATTGTTGGGAACGAGATTAAATGTAAAGTTTAACTGCCCTTTCTTGGCAATTGTAGTAATGGAAAAACCTCTGTCAATAAAGATCAATTCAGTCTAATTTAATACTTGCAAGACTGTAATATCTGGTGCCGAACATACTCGGGTGAGTCATACTTTATTTGTTTTTATTACTTTATTCGTTACGAACCCGAATTACGATGAGTACAACAGAAAAACTTTCTATTCTAAAACGCAAACGAACAACGCTTCACACCGCCATTACGAAGCTATCGACAAAATTAAATGATCCAAATAGTACACAAGCCGATATAGAATTTAACGCTGAACGCTTACGAATCAAACTTAACGAATTAAGTGATGAATACACGAATTAAGTGATGAAATACACTTGGCTGATGATGAAATACACGATTTGTTAAATGATCAGGAATATAGCGAAGATCATAGAATGCAAAAAAATACTCAGAAAATGCCCATTTACTATTGTTTAATTCTAAAAAGAAAGCTAATACAAGCACGGCCATTTTGCCTTGTAGCAGAATTGGCAGCTCGCCAACATCAGACAGCATACATTAAGCTTCGCCGCCAAATTGAAGAATTTCACAGTTTTTGGGAGCGTTTTGAAAATTGTATTGAAAAAAAATGAAAGTTTTTCGCAGATTGACAAACATGTGTTTTCACGGGGTTATTTGGATGCAGAAGCAAAAAGATTAGTTGATGGGATTAGTATAACCGCAGATACGTACACAATGACAAAAAAGATATTAAAATCAAAATATGGCAATAAAGACAAAATAATACAGGCTCATCTTGATTACTTGGAAAATTTAACACCTATCATAGATTTATCTCCATCAGCATTAAATGAGTCGTATATTGATTGTAATAGAAGATTACAAGCTTTGGATGCTTTACGCGAAAAAACACAATCATACGGGAGAATTTTGGCTCCGAAAATACTTCGCGCTTTTCCGCATGAAATCTGTCGTAATTGGGTTGTATACGCTAAACGTGAAAATTTGGCGGAAAGCGACATAACAAAATTAATGAAATTTTTATCAGAAGAGGTCGAAGGAACAATAACTGCAAATAATATTAAAAGTTCATTGGTTCCAAGATATCCTATAAAATCCTCCTTAGAGAATTTTAATGTGCATTCCAGACCAATTAGTAAGGATAAAAAAAATTTCAACTTTTTGCCCTTTTTGTGAAACTGCTGGACATTGGCCTCAACAATGCAACTCTGTTACGGATATAGACGCACGTATACAGAAATTAAAACTACCAACAGATGTTTTTTATGCACTAATCGTGGTCACGTACAAAAGAATTGTTTTCGCAAAGAGAAATACTGCTGTTCCAAATGCAGGAAAAAACACCATGTTTCGATATGCAAAACTCCAACTAATGAGCAGTCTATGACTACATCTACAAACAAAATTGATACATCCACTTACAATTTTGTTCATTTACAAACAGAACGAGTTTTCATAACTGGGTCAAATGGAATTACAAAAATGACACGTTGCCTTTTGGATGGTGGAAGTCAATCTAGCTTCATTTCTTTTGATCTTGTGGATACGTTAAATCTTCCCGTCATTTCAACTGGACCCTTAGACCTTCAAGCGTTTGAATCTCCAACTAGTTTTAGCCATAAGCGACGGCAAGTTCAATTTCAATTATCTAGCATCTGGGATAAAGCTAAAGTCAACTTTATTGCATTCGAAAGCTCCAACAGGTATGCATCACATCCGTCTTCACCAATTGATGTTTCACGCTTTGCGAAAAGCAAGCGAATGAAGCTTGCTGACCCAGATGATTCATTGTCGAGCTTGCCAATTGAGATTCTTATTGGTGCAGATTTCTATTGGAACGTCATGCATTCTGATGCTCCAGTCAATCTGTCAGATTCCCTAGCCTTGGTCCCATCAAGTTTTGGATGGATACTTAGTGGATCTCGATCACACGCAACAGTTTCTTTCAATCCTACAGTTCATAGTATAAATGTGGAAACTTTAACTCATGAATGGGACAATATGGTGCGAAATTTTTGGAACTTATAGAGCATTGGTATACAACCTATACAAGAGAAATTAAGATTAAGCACTCACAACGCTGAACTTTTGACTAACTTTTTTCATCAATCTTTCAAAATCATTGATGGTAGACGAGTTGTTCATTTATCTTGGAAACCAGAAGTTAAACTTACTTCGAGCAATTATGATACCGCAATCCACCGTTTTAATTCTTGGACAAGAAGAATACACGCATATACAGAGTTGAAACAAAAGTATGCTAAACAGATGCAAGATTATATTGATAAAAAAACAAGTCGAAGCCGTCTTAAAAGATACACAAAATGAAGTACGATTATTTTATTTGCCCCATCACGCTGTAAAAAAGATTACGAATGAAGAAATCAAGTGGCGTATAGTTATTGATGCTTCCTCTCACTCTCCTGGTCATCCATCTTTGAACGATGCTCTCTAAGCCGGACCAAATCTTCTACCTGACATCTTGGCCATGTTATTGAGATTTCGACTATCTAAAATAGCAATTACTAGCGCTGGAAGTCAGGCATTTCTTCAGCTAATACTAGCAGATGAAGACAGAGACGCAACACGATTCCTTTGGTACAAAACGGAGTATACTTCTGATGGTAACCTTTGCATAGCAGATGAAATCGTAACATACCGATTCACGCGATTTCCATTCGGACTCACTTCAAGTCCATTTTTACTATCAGCTTCTCTTCGTGAACTGGCTACAATGTACAAGCAAACATATCCTATTGCAACTAAACACATTGAGAATAACACATATATGGATGATTTTGTAATAGGGACATCTACAGATATTAAAGCTATTACTCTTTATCGAGAAATGCTGCAGTATACATCGCATATCAGCCTACCATTAGCCAAATGGACGACAAATTCGAATGCTTTGCAAGGTGTATGTAAACAAGAAAATGTTCCATTTAGAGAGATTACGCAGGTTTTAGGTGTTAATTGAGATACTGACAAAGATGTTTTTCAAATTGATGAGCAGGCTAAGATTGTCGAAGCATCTAAAGAACCAGTAACAAAGCGTTTACTACTTAAGCTGATGTCAAAATTTTACGATCCTTTGGGCCTATTCGTTCCAGTTACAGTCATTGTGAAGATTTTATTCCAGGATACGTGGCTTAGTGGAATTAAATGGGATGAATTATTACCGCCAACTGTAGCACAACAGTGGCATAAGTGGATAAATGAGTTACAGTGTCTGAAGGATATACGCACCCCAAGCTGGATTGGGTTTTCTGAAACTTCCGACGTCACCATCCATGTGTTTTGCGATGCCTCTGAACGTGCATATGGTTCTTGTTTGTACGCGCGTCACAGTTAACAATTTTACGGAGGTCAATCTCATATGTAGTCGAAGTAAACTGGCCCCAGTGAAAAAGATCACTCTTCCGCGACTTGAATTGTTAGCGCATTACTAGGAACTCGCCTACTTCAATATTTTTACAGAGAAACGAACATGCACTCATACACAGCCGTGCTATGGAGCGATTCAACAGTAGCTTTAAGTTGGATAAAGGGAGATCCCAACCGTTGGAAAACATTTGTTTGCAACAGAACAACAGAAATCCTTCAATACACTACTCCTTCACAATGGCGACACTATACAGGTTCAGATAACCCTGCAGATCATTTTACTGGTGGTACCTTCCCATCTCAGCTACCATCTTTGGAATCTTGGTGGCATGGCCCAAAATGGTTAAATCATGATTCAGATGCTTGGCCCACCAAAGATTTTCCGTCACATTCACAACCTTCAGTCGAAGTTGAATCACGGAAAATTGAGTCTCGATCCTTTTACGTTGCAACCACAGAACCCATCATAGATATATCTCGTTACAGTTCTTATACAAAACTTCTTCGGGTGACAGCCAGGATTCTACGTTTTGTGCACAATTGTAAATCCCACCTACGTATCATTCACGAACTGAATTGTAATGAAATAGAGAAGGCTAAGGATTATTGGATACAAACTGTGCAACGTCAATGCTTTTCAGCTGTAATTAATGCCTTAAAAGAAGGACGTCCTTTACAAAACAAATACAGAATTTTTTGTTTCAACCCCTTTCTCAAAGATGATTATTTGCGTCTTGAAGGAAGATTACAATTCTCTGACATTCCTTTTTTTCCAGCATCCCTTAATACTCGATGGAAATCACCCTTTTGTCCATCTTTTGATCCAGCATACTCACATACGTCTCCATCATTTAGGTGTGCGTATTGTTCTCTCCGAGTTACGTTCTACCTTCTGGATCTTAAGAGGACGTCAAGCAATAAAGAAAGCTCTTCACAAATGCCTACCTTGTAAGCTTTTCAAAGCGAAATGCGGAATGCAAATCGAAGCTCCTCTACCTTCTGAAAGGGTTGTACCATCTGCTCTATTTACTATCACAGGGATTGATTTTGCTGGACCTGTAAATATCCGCTGTTTGAAACCAAGAGACACAGCCTACATAGCACTATTTACTTGTGCAACAACACGTGCATTGCACATTGAACTCGTGTCAGATCTCATCACCGACAAATTTCTCTTAGCACTACAGCGATTTGTTGGTGGCAGAGGATTGCTCAACACAATCTACACAGACAACGCTACTACCTTTCATGCAGCAAATAAGGAACTGATCCTGTTATGGCAAACTTTATCATCAGCTAAAACTCAACAATATTATGCCCAAAATGGCATAACATGACGTTTCATAGCCCAACGCGCGGCTTGGTGGGGAGGCTGGTGGGAGCGCCTAATAGGTATTGTCAAACAATGTCTGCGAAAGGTACTCGGACGAGCCCTTCTAGATGAGGAAAGTCTGTCCACTGTCCTCATTGGAATAGAAGCCGCTCTGAATAGTCGACCATTAATATACGAAGAGGAAAGCGATGACAACTCAGCAGCTTTAACACCAGCTCATTTCTTGACGGGACGAAAACTAACGGCCATTCCATCCAGGCTAGAAAACAAAAGGCTTAATAAAATCTACAAGCAGCAGCAGCAGGACTTACTCGACTGTTTTTGGAAAAAATGGTCGAAAGAATATCTTCAACTACGATCCTTCCATCAAGTTCGAAACAAGGTCAGTGCCATTAACATCCGAGTTGGAGATATTGTGCTTCTGCAAGAAGACGTCCGACCACGCCACATGTGGAAGAAAGCTAGACTGATGAACCTACACCAGGGACGCGACGGGAAGATAAGATCCTGCGAGCTGAGAGTTAATGGAAGAAAGGTAACCCGCCCTGTACAACTGGTCATCCCTCTCGAGATTGACCAGGGTGGGGAGGATGTTGGGGACGAGATTAAATGTAAAGTTTAACTGCCCTTTCTTGGCAACTGTAGTAATGGAAAAACCTCTGTCAATTAAGATCAATTCAGTCTAATTTAATACTTGCAAAACTGTAATAAAGATGATGTGACTTGGAATTTCGGACCAACTAATCAAAATTATCCACTCGTTCCCGGACTCTCGTAGTTTCCAGGTTTGAGTTGAAAATGCAGTCACCTCCTTAAGACCAATTCTCAGTGGCGTTCCACAGGGCAAGTATTTTGTCTCCAAAATTATTCTCCCTGTACGTAAATGACCTTCCAAAGGATGCACACAAACATCCATTTGGCCATGTACGCCGATGATATTGTCATCATGTCCCAAGACATTTGCAATCGGAAAATTATAAACAGATTACAGAATTATATCTCTCGATTACTGATCTGGCTCATTTAAAAGTTAATTCATCAAAAAGCACTTGCTTCCTCTTTAAGAAACAACGGTGTATTGACAATTCGCCAACTGTCCCCATTTTCGATCAGCCCGTCCCCTGGGTTACTGAATATAAGCACCTAGGGTTATTTTAGACTCAAAATCAAACTTTACCTATCATATCCGGGAAGTCCACAGGAAAACTATCGGAATGAGCAGAACGCTCACTCATTGAATTTCTCGAAAAAGCTAGTTGGCAATTAGGCACAAAATTCTGCTCTACAAATCCATCCTGAGACCAATCATGTTGCATGCTTCACCCATCTGGGTGCCGGCTGCAACTAAACATCTGAAACGACTGAACGTCTTTAAAAATATACACACTAGGAAATGATCAATGCTCGGAACGAAGTCCTATGCAAAGATCTTAAAATTGAACCAATTTTAGAGTCAAATTCCTAATGAATTGCTTCAAAACTTACATGCGCATGCTGCATCAATTCCATCATCGCAAAAAAGACCAAGAGCCGCCCTCGGATACAATTATCAGCATTCCTCAGTCCTAAAAAGACTGAGAAATCATAGAACACAAGCGGAAAATAATTATTGCGTCCAACTGCAATTCGGTCTATTATCTCTTTAACTCACAATAATTTAGCAGTCCTCACTTTGCTGATACCCGTGTTGGTTCAAACATTAAGTGGTAATTACTTCTGCTCGATTTTCTTTTAGAGCTCCCAATATGAAACTATTATTCGCAGATAAACAATTTTCATAAAAAAAATATATTAGTGGTCTAAACTGACCTTTTCAGGAAATTTCATGTGTACTTCATAAAGAATGAAACTGAAGATGCCGTTAGACGCTGCTCGGATTTGGAATGGTCGAATAGTGAAGAAAATGACAGTGATATTATTGAAGTGAGAAGATCTGAAGAATTTACCTACATTCTCTTACTGCAGAATACTTTCATTAAAATAATAGTTTTCAAAAGATTCTAAAGACTCAGTCCAACAGTTTTAATTTCAAAACAAAACCATTACTCAACTGACGGAATAAAAAATTTTGTAAAAAAAGGTTTAGAAGTAATGCTCCAAAATATTTCAATTTCCTTCATATATGGATTATATATCATTGTAATTAAAAAAAGCTCATTGTTAATATACTTTCACCACAGTAACAAAAAGTATTAACTCATTTACAATACATGCTAAGATTTTAAATGAAATGTTTCATTTTCTTTAATAATTTCTCGAAGAAATGTTATTTGTTTTTTGTGTAATGAAACTGATGTTTCTTCAAATAAGAAAAACTATTACATTGCTATTTAGTTGTTTGATCTATCCGAGAAAATCGTCGAATATAGCAACGCTTAAACGACAATAAAGACAATCTCTTTAACACCAAATTAATCTCCCGTTTTAGTTTTAAATTTATATTTCGAGAATATAAATGAAAATTTTCACGAACCATTTCCAAGGCTTTTGATTAACTATCGACTGATGGAACTTTGTTCGCTTTTTTTTTTTTTTTTTGCAAATTTTTTTACGGCAAACTTCTTAGGTTGCTAGTTATCTTATATTGAATTGCATTGCTTTTATTATTACCTATCTATTGATTCTTGCCTGATATATATTAATTAAGACTATTTTATTGTTTAAAATAAACAAGAAACCTTTTTTCTATTGTTTTTATTACTCAACTGTAGATTCCCTCCTGATTTTATCGTTTAAAATAGGAGTACCCAAATTTTTTCCAACAACGACCGTTTCTAAAAAAGAATAATTTTCTTCATATACCCCTTACATTTTTCTTCATTGCATACATCAGGCAATGTATTCATATATAATAAAATATATTCATATATATTACAGAGCAAACAATATAATCATACAGTACATTGTAATCATTTTTAATCATCATTCACAATATAAGAGAATCCTTATTCAGATGATTTTGTCAGTATGCGAAAAGGATTACCCTTAATCCTGTCCAGCAAAAATATAGAACTAATTAATCTGCAGGGGGAAAAAAGCATTCCGGATTTTATTCTAATCTATTGTATTGTGCATCGAGAATATCTTATTGCCAAAAACTGTTAATTTTGAGAACGTGTTTACCCTTATCATTAAAATTGTAAATTTTATTCGAACCATCACAAAAGGAAAAAAAAAACTCCGTCAGTTTCAGAATTTTGTTGCCGAACTCGATTTAAAGGAAAAATGATTTATCGTTGTACTGCATAGTGAGGTGGTTATCAACGTATGTTGTAATGAACAGGTTTGTAGTTTGTTTGGAACCTATTATCGCCCTTCTAGATGGGGGGGGGGAAGCATTCATACCGGCAATTAAAGGACAAAGACTAGGCCTATGACAAAATGTTTTTCTCTGATACAATGGTACATTTAAAAAAATGAGTTTATCATTGCAGGTAAGGACAGGAATATTTCAGAATTAAGTCAGAGCATTTTTGGTTTAAAAAAAAAAAAAACCTACAACTTATTCCAAAAGGATGTAATAAAATAGACACTCAAAAATTTTCCACTCTTAAAAAAAAGTCGTTTCCTTTCAGAAACTGATATTCCTCCTGCAGTCATCATTAACTATAAAACGAAATTGAAAAACCTGCAAAACGATTTGGAGATTTAGTAGCAATAAAATTAGCAATTTTATTTTTATTAAATCCGTTTGAAATCGATATGATTAACAATGGTTTTACAGAAGAAAAAAAATGTTTACACCATGAAACGGCAGCAGAATTATAGGTGACAGGTGAGTAGAAGTAAATAAGCCTTTCTGCTTTCTAACAGTTCTAAAGGAATATTACAAAATAAATGAGGGGGAAAAAAAGTATTGCCATACTTTCATCTCCTACCAGGTGTTAATTTAATTTTTATATGAAGTATTATTGAATTTTAATTATTGTTTAGATTAATGTAACATTTAATAATTAATTACAGCTTCTTTAAAATATCAGTGATTATTTTATAAACTAAAATTTTTTTTTTAAAAAAAATTATTAAAACTTTAAAAAAAAATCTTCATTAATGAACTGCGGGCTCCTCAAAAAGAGTTCTCCCACGGCTCTTTCAAGGTAAAAAAAAAACACCTCAAAGCCATCTTATTAGATGGGGAAATAAATTGATACGCACGTGTTTTCGATCTACACAGGAAAGTTTAAATAAAATTTAAAAACCACTGATTTAGCAAGTTAATTACTATTTACAGAAAATAAAAAGGTACTAAAATACTCAAATTAAATGAGCCAAAAGGATTTTACAACGCAATAATCCCAATCCTTAAATTTGAACACATTTAAAAACAATTTTACAGTAAAAACAGAGCAATGCTATTTCGTTCATTTTTTTAGGAGGATCCCGCCTTATAACAGAAAGTTATAAACATAACGTACATTTGCTATAAAAAGGGAATTCTTCATTCATTTCCACCGCAAAAATTTAATACAAATTATTAACAATTCTACCAATAAAGAGTAGTCCCTGACTGTTGGACACTCGAAGAATAAGAGATAATAAAATTCTTTTAGATAACCTTTTTAAGTCACTTAAGTTGTTGGAGTGTTGCACAAAAACAGTGTTATTTTGAAGGACTATTGCAATTTTTGTGCGTCTTTAAAGATTTACTTAAAAAACAATTGTATAATATATGTGTGTGGGAAAATGTGGGACTTCCATTGCAAAAATTTTAATCTGCGGTTTTTCATTCATTGTTTCACAACTTTTTCCTCTGAATCGTGTTATATTATTAGGGAAACTAAAAAGTTTTGTACATATTTTATGTCGTTTTTATTACTAGTATTATTTTTAAACTTCTGGATATTTTGCTACATTTATTTTATTTATAGCTATATTCGCGCGCTTTTAAATATTGTTGGCACAAACGGCGAGTCAGTATTTTACGAGAGAGAGATCATAGTATCAGCGCAAGGGTGCCACTGAGCATGGTTTCACCAGGCGCATATTAACACCCTCTGACCTCCCTCTATAAAAAGGATGACAAAAGAAAAAAAAATCTTACCTGTTTCTTAAATAAATTAAATTATTCAAGAAACAGTCAAGTTTTTTCCCCCTCTTTCTCTTTTGAATTTGATAAAATCAATTTTTTACGTAAATCAATGAGAAAGTTGTGCTTATATGACGCTAGATTTGCAAAGTTTCGTTCAAAATTTGTTAATTCCATTCATTTGTTAAAATAGAATTAACATGACTGAAGCCAGATTCAACGAGATATGAGATTGGGAATACAATTAAAAAAGAAAAATTTTAACCTCCAAAAATTTTAAAATTCTCATATCAACCCCCTCCATAAAAAGAATGACTAAAGAAAAAAAAACTCACCTGTTTCTTAAATAAATTAAATCATTTCAGAAACAGTTATGGGTTTCTCTCTCTCTCTTCTGAATTTGGCAAAATCAAATTTTTTTTTATAAATCAATGGGAAGGATGTATTGGATGACTCTTAGGTAAATTAGCAATATTTGGTTCAAAATTTGTTAATTTCAGTCTTACTTCGCCTAGAAGCTCCATATTCTATTGATTTCTCTTTGTTAAAATAGAATTAACATGATTGAAGCCAGATTCAACCATACATGAGATTGGGAATGGAATTAAAAAGGAGAATGCCGTATAACAAGTTTTGGATATTTGTGCGTAATATTTACATTCGTACAAAGTTGACTTACAGTTAAATTATCAAAAGCCATATTTTCATGAAGGTCAACTAATAATTCAAGGACTTATCTAGCAAATGACTCGTAATTTTCAACTTGAGCAGAAAGTGACACGATAATTCATCCTGGGATATCTATATTTTTAATATCTCCAAAGCGTAATTTAAAATCATCGCTTAATTTTGGGAGATGATATATATATATATATATATATATATATATATATATATATATATAATCTGTCCAATTCTCGTAAATCTCAAAAGTACAGAAAATCTTCACGTAACAACTTAATTAAATTAACTTAAGTTTAATTTATCTTGAAAGCTTAAAATAATTGTTCGTGCTTGAATTAATGTAATGCTTTCCCAGGGTGACGTGTTTGAATATGATTGAACTTTGCAAATAAACCGAACCAAGTAAGAAATATTATTATTAGTAGTATTTGCAATTCATCACTCAAGGCTGAATTAATTTCAGTAAGAAATTCCGTAACTGTTTAAGCAATTCAACAAGTTTTTGTAAACATGCACATCTTGACAACTATCGTATTTCGGTGTGTAATAATAAATGATTTGATAGTTCGTCCTTCCTCACAAAGCTTATCAAACAGTCGTCAACAGGTTGTACTCAAATTTGGGCCATCTTGTAGCAAAACGAAGCAAGAATTATTTCTCGCAAGTCTGAGAATAAGATCCCATCACGAAACACGCAAACTTTAAACGGTAAAAAAAGATAAATTATTATTTAAAAAATATGCAGAAATGAGAAATTAAATAAGCTATAATCTACTATAAAAACATTACATACTATACTGAAATACAAATGGCGTTTCAAACGAAAATTGTACAGATTGTGTTAATGTCAATAAATTTGCGATTGAATAGCATTGGCATTCATTCATCGACCCCTAAACGAACCCCTAGTTCGGATCAACCCCCAGGGGTCGATATCGACCACTTTGCCGACACCTGCCCTATCGAGATCAATTTTTTGACGTCGTCTTTTATTGTTTTCTCTTCATTTGTAAAATTATAAAAGCCAAAAACGAAATGTAAATTTTTTTTAACGCCACTGGCTGATAGAGATCCACGAGCTAGTATTATACAAAATAATGAACAAAATTTGATCAACTTTTCAAAACGGGTTCGCTATCACATAACTAGAAGAATTAATGCCGAGCCTGTCGCTTTGTAAAAGCATGCATTTTATCGTTAATGTTGTGAATTTTGGGAGTCAAAATATTTGTGCAATTTAGCAAATGGTCATGCATTCCAGTAATAGTACATTTATGTCGAGAAATGAAACTAAATGGAAAAATTAAATTAAAATCTTAGTCTCTTCCACAACTTTTTAAGACAGAAAAAAGAAGTTGTGAAGAGTATAGAAAAATAATCTAAAAAAAAAAAAAAAAAAAAAAAAAACATTAATTCATTAACAAAAGTCTAAAAAAACTCTTATACACCATACTACCAGATAAAATTATTAAAACTGTAATATTATCTTTGATACAATTATTAGTACAAAACTGATCAAATTCATTTCATTCCAACACAATTTTTTTTAAAAATAAAATCCAGTCAGATTTATTAATATTAATTATTACTGAAAAACCAATAAAAAATGTAACTTAATCAAAAACTTTATTTATTAATAATAAACTCGAAATATAAATAATTAATTAAAAATCAAATAAAAATTTTCAAATTTAAAAATAAAAAAATAATGCAATTCAAAATATAAAAATATGATGATTCTCACCGAAACTGTCATTTGGTCTGTGGACGGCTCGAGAGAATCCTGTCAATTAAAAAAAAAAGCTTCTAATTATCCGTAGCGTACCTTACGATAACAGAACAGAATTTATTTCCTCTTAAAAATGAAAATTATTACAGAATTCGTACCTGAATGCCTGCAATGTTTTTGTTTTAACTTTGTATCACACTATCTGAAGAATGAATTCATCAGAAGACGAGATAACGAGGTTGTTGTCAAGCTCAATGAATACACAGAAACAAGGAGAATCAATAGAGTAACCATGGGAATCCGGTGTTTTTAATACGTTTCTAAAGAATTTCATACGTAGGTCTCTCCCCCCCCCCCCAAAGATACGAAAAATAATTTGTACGATAAAAAGGCTAATTCAGAAAATCAATTCATAGAAATCGAACACATCTATTTCACAAAATAGATTTTGAATGAAAGAGATGATTTGATTACATTTTTAGAAAATAAAATAAAATAGGCCTTAATAAAATCTTTTTGAAAAGTATTTTAATGAAGGTTAAGGGAGCAGTTGATTGATGGTATATTACATCGCAAAAGAAGTAAAAAGATGGCTATTGATGACGAATCTCGCCATTTTGAGCCTAGGTCATGTGAAGAGGATGATACCTGAACTGGCACCCCACTCTCTAGACGACTACACCAGCCCAAAAGACTTGTTGCATATATATACGAGAACACCAATGGATGGTGAACAAAACACCAATAACATAATTCACAAAATATCACGTTATAAAACAAACAAAGCAATCAATCATAAATATTCACTACAATTCATATCCAAGAAACTACATATTTAAAGAAAAGATTAAAAAAACAAAGCAATATTAATACAGCTCATACAAAAGTTATTATAATTATACAACAAAATATTAATACAACAAAAAAATATATTATTAAGGAACAGAACACTTTTAGAGAAAGGCCATTGAAAGAAAAGCAAAAATTTAGAATAATGAAAATAATGTAATTAAGACTGTTCCATACAAATAATATATGCAGATAACGTTATTACTTATCAAATCAGCACACTTCAGTGAATTACAAAATAAAATAATTCGAAATAAAAACCAACGTTTTTAAAAACAACGTTTTTATATGGTGGCAAAGTTAATTAAAAAAATTATTAAAATATTAATTAAAATTGGTCGCAAATATCTAAATATTGCATTGTTAGGCAAATAAGAAAGGTTCCCAAAATTTCAGAGCTCTAGCTTGATGGGAAGTTGGTTAAATTAGCAATAGACAATTTGATGACACACTGATACACATACATACAGACACACACCAAGTGAAATACATAACAACGTTAAAACTAAAATTAATTAATTCGTAAAATTAAATGGTTGGAATACAGTTTAGTCAAACCACTCTTGGAGACAGGAATTATTTGGCGGTATTTTGCCAAATGTTGCTAAATTGGTCCGCGAAGCGGACTTAACATTCAGCCAAAAAAAAAAAAAAAAAAAAATGTCGCCAAGTTTGGCAATTATTCAAATTGCGCCAAGTGATTGGGCTAAACTGCATTATTTAAAAAAAATATGAGTTAAAACTTGTCGCAAACTTCTAAATATTGCATTGTTAGGCGAGTACGAATGATTCCCAAAATTTCAAAGCTCTAGCTTGTTGGGAAGTTGGTTAAATTAACGATCGAAAATTTGATGACACACACACCAAGTGAAATTCAGAAAAACGTTGTAAAATATGGTAACGAAGCAAAAATTAATTAATTAAAAAAAAAAAAACCCCCCATAGAAAGGGGGGGGGAGAAGGAAGCAAACATAGTACAATTAGTAAACAAAATTAACTAATCGGCAAACAGTCATATTATACTTAAATAAATAAAAAATTGCAAAACCAATTAAAAATCTTAAAAGCATTAATTGAACAAAAAAACCCACACAAACCAAAATTAAAAAAATTGCTAATGACACGTCATCATAACTAGTGTAGTCTTCTTTTTAAAGACAGAAGATGTTTTTGTGAAAATAGCTGTTGAATGTAATTAAATTTTAAAAATGTTAAAACAATTTAATATATTGCAAATAAATTTTAAAAAACACGCATTACTAATAACAAAATTTTAAGAACATGTAAAACATTACACAAAATTCATACTTATGCTTATCCTTAATTTCCATGTACGAATTCACAGCCAAAGTAAACCCTGATTGATTGATTTAAAAAAACAATAAAATTATATATTTTTAAAAAATATTTTTTTACTTGCAAAAATTATAAATTAACGAAAAAAATATTCAAAAAAAGCAATATTTTACCTAGTTAAAAACACACAAATAACAATAGATAACAACTATAAAAATTAAAAGTAGTTCAAAAACAAAATCAAAGTTCAAAAGTAGTCAAAGTAGTTCAAAAGTAGTCAGAGTCATCAACTAGACTGAGAAAACCTGTAAACTATTCAAAAAGAAAAAAGAACATGTGATATAAATAATTAAAAGAGAGAGAGAGAGATAAGAGAAATATAGAGCAAAGTAAAAGAAAAAAAAAAAGGGGATGGACATATCTAAAATACACACACATATGTTATGAATTCAAAAATTATTTAATAAAGTTCCACAGGCGAAGTTCAAATTTCATTGCCGTTTATTCCACTTTAGCTGAGAGAAAGACAACATAATATACATTGTTGGATATTAAAATTGCAACACCATGAGTTTTAGTTTGTTTAGTTTTTATTAAAATCACATTGGAAGCAACACGAGGGCTATTGGAACGGACGGAACCACGGTCAAGTGATGAGGAAGACACCTGAGCTGGCACCCTACTCTCCTAACTTCCACACAACGCAAACGGGAGGACTTTCGGCCCCAACAGATTTAATGTGCATCAGCCCCAGCTACACGGCGGGTCTTTAGCGGACAAGGATCGAATCCGCGACTGAAAGAAAACTGCCGGCCACGTGTCTGAAGTCATGCCCACTAGGCTACCGCGGCCACTGCAACACCATGAAGGAAAGCAAATACAAAAAAGTAATTTATTGTAAAAACTTAAATGTAATTTATTGTACGTAAACAGTATGGCATGAAGACAAAATGAGTAAATTTGGAAACAGTTTGGGTTTTACACGGGTGCGAAATTAGTAGAAACAGGCAACTCAATCAATGCTGCTTCAAGTCTATTGTTGTGAAATGATTTGGGTAGATGGTGCCACCGCTCAACTGATCACTAGAGGGGGCTGTGGCTAGAGATATACGAGCCAGTGGTAAGTTGCAGATTCGAGTAGTGAACGAAGTGTGGCAAGTTAGCAGTCTTTGGTTTCCCCTACCCCCATGGCAGTGATAGATATTGAGTTTTTGGTAAAGTCGGTGTACATTTGTCGATGTAGTAACTTAAGAAATAAATACAGTGTGCAAGATCTCTCTTACTTTGAATGACTTATTTAATCTTTAGTGTTAGTATATTTAGTTTAACTCTGGCACAAGAGGCGAATAGGAATATAATTTCGTCACAGTGGCGCCCAACCGTTCTCACCCCTCGAGAAAGATCCCTACCTGGAATATTAATTTTTCCTATTAAATGTTTCGATGGATCAGGAAATGTAATTGATATTCTATACAGTATTAATGACAACATTGCCTTCTATCATATTCCGAATTACTTGCTCATATTAACGCAATCATTTAAGAGGCAGAGCACGCGATTCGTATGATGTGATCAGTGCTAAATTTAAACAGGGAGAATCAACTGACTTTGAGAACATACAGACGGCTCTAAAGGATGCATTCCCAGTAGTACGTGACCGTGTATTTATTTCACAAGTTACTAACGACAATTGTACACCAAAATATCGCCCTAGATATATTCGCTTGTTCCACTAATATCAAATTAACGGAGTCTTACCAACAGGGCGAAGTTGAGGCAGTCTCAACTTCTAGGCTCCACTATGCCGTCGATAATTTGTAGCAATTCTCGACCCCGTCTTCGACTATAGAACAACTGTTTAACGCTAGACTCACTCGACCTCTATCGTGTGTCTCAAGCTTAGTTTATATACTTCCTATCTACCTCACTTCACCTGCCTCTAATTTAAATACATTTAATTTTTGGTTGAGAAGTTGTTTATTCACAGCAATCAATCTTAATTAAAAGTCCCCAAGGTTAGTGAAGAGAAAACCTCGAATAGCCCAACATCACCGATCCCGGTCTAGAAGGTAGCTCTTCAACAAGATCCTTGTCAACAAAGAAAAGCCCTGACTAATTATCAGGTTGTATTATTTTTTCTTATTCTAACCTGACGAGACGAGAAGGTGTTTTGGGGAGAGCAAGTCTTTGGTTTTGCGGTTTGAATTCCAATGAGGTAGAGAAACTTTGGTTCTTACTCCACTAAATGCAGCAGACATTAATTGGAAGTTAAAAAATTTTCAATTGTAAATCACCAAGTTGGTGATCTTTCCAGATGGAAAGTAGTGAAATTTAATTTTAAAGATTGGAACTTTTAAACATTTGTAAATGTATAACATTTGTTTACACATTGAATTGTTTTTTTAAGTGTAGCTGTCTTGTTATTTATTGTTCATAAATTATGTATATAGTCATTTCATAATTGTATTTATATGTTATACATCTGGTCACTTCGCGGCGTGATTAGGGATCGCTACTACTATTAACACTTAGCGCTGCGTTAAGTTCGAATTTTGTATTGTTCTGTCTCTTGATCAGATCGCGTCATCCATTAGTTGCTTATATATTATGTGAAAAATGTGAAGCATTTATATGAATGATAGTGTTTATTAATGCCATTTATAAAGAGGAATTATGTATATTACAATCCATTTCAGGGAGTAGACAGAAAAAGCCGCTTATGGGACAAAAGGCTGTACAGGCTGCTCGTGGTGGTCGAGTTGAGTTGTTTTCCCTCCTGCTGCAGTTTTTGGTTTTCAATGCACAGGAGGTCAAGTTGAGTTGAGTAGTTTCCCTCCTTCTGATGAATTGAGTTGTTTCCCTTTGTTAATTTTTTTTCTCGCGTTTCTATGTTCAATCCCCCCCCCCTCCTACTGCTGAGTTGAGTTTTTTTTTAAAAAAATAAAAGCTGTGTGACGTACTATTTTCGTAATCAACGTGAACAGGTACGGTTTTATCTTGTTTCAACTTATGTCATCTTGATTCTACAAGATGGCGACTGAATTCTGCGCGCCATCGGATGATTGAAATATAATTAATTAAAAGTATTTTTACTCAAGATAAATTAAAAACTGTTGTTTTTTTACACGAGTTAGAAGATATTCATTTTAAATAAATGATTTGACACCTCTTATTTTTCCGCGCAAAGTTGTTAAATTGGATAATATTATTTAATATTTTTTCGTTTGAATGAACAGAATGAATATATTTTTATCTGAATTAAATGGATCTTTTTTCTTATTCTGTTTTACGCGCATTTTTATTTTGCATGTATATATGTACTTGAATGTTTATGAAATTATTTATACTTGATTAAGTATTAATTAGTGGAAGTTTAAAACTTTTGTATGCGTACATTGTATCGTAACGAAATTATCATTATTTTTATAATTGAAAAGAAACGATTTTTAAAACACCGTTTCTGGAATTTCATCTTCTTATGTAATCATTGTTATTATGCATCTTAATAATCTACGAAAATTCTGATACATATACAATAAGAAACAAACTTTTATATGAATTGGAAATGAATGCAATACCTTTTTTTTATCCAATGAATAGAACTATATTCTCTGATGACTAACACAACCTACTTAAAGTAAAAAATTCAATATGTTTAAATTTTAAAAAATAATTTACGATATTTTTTTTTTATTTCCTGAAATATTTTTTCCTTTAACATACACGCACATATATTTAGCTTTTCCGAAAACTCACCCTTTTTCTTTAAAGTCTAACAATCTTGTTTAGTATTCAATGAGTTTATTTTTTATTTTGTAACAGCTCAAGTTATTTTTTTTCTTTGTCTATGCATCTTTTTCTAACAACGTTTAGTTAAATGAATTACTATATTCCGACATGATGCGTCCTATAATCTACTACGCATGTCCGGGGTAGGTTTTTTTTTTGCTAAGAACAATATTAAAATCCTAGAAAATGGTCTTCAGCAATAAGAATGATAGCTAGAACCACCCGATTTATGAGAAATAAAGAAATACTAAAAAATCTTAAATTTACAATCCTTAGAAAGCATTTTCAAAAAGTAGCTATTATATATATATATATATTCAACTTCTTTCAAAACATTGATAATATCAATATTAAATATCTTGGAAATTAGCCTATTTCTCATAATATTTGAATACCCAGACAAATCCTTTCTGACTCCAATGAGCTTCCTCGAATTGTGTATTTTCATTTAAATATTTTTCTTCAAAATTCTCATTTTTTAAAATCAGTTTTGTTGATTGAATTTTAACTTCCTTTTACAATTTCTTCTCACATACAGGACATTCTCCTCCCACCGTACTTAAACTCCTTAAATCAACTATCAACGACAGCCAATAGCAGTGCAAAGAGCCATCTCTTGACAACCAATGAAAACATTCCTTCTCATCTCTTGACTGAGCAATTCACCCAACTCTCTGCATCCATCTTCAACAGCCAATTGAAATATTCCAATCTAACAGCTTCTCCAATAATAATATTTCCTCAGAGAACTCACTCTACACCGAGCTAAGTTTCTAATTTTTCAAAGCAAATTTTCAGATTACTAGATTCGGCTGGTGCTTGTAGAATTTAATGCTAAATTTTGGTTCAGTTAGCAGCTCAATGGCACCGTGGATGTTCCGTTTCTTTGTAATCCGAAGCGTCGGTGACCAGCTCGTGGCTTTATCGTAATTTGAAGTCTGCCATAGAGAATCAATAAATCTCTCATGGATTACTTCTATTTTTCATCTTTCAATCTTTAAATAAGAAGCAATAACTGTTAGAAATCTTTAATTTCTGTTCAAATTAGTGGCTGGATCTCCAGTCGACAGATTAAAAATCTGTCGACTGGAGATAAAAAAAGCCAGGAAGCTTAACAGCTCCTCAAACACATCTAATTTATCCTTTCTTTTCATTTGTCTTTCATTTGTATCCCAACTTGATGCTGCTTTGTCACAACTGGAAACAGAAGAGTCCCATAACTATTTTAATCTATTACCATGGTTTCAAGGGATTGGATATCATAACTTATAATGTGTCATACAACATTCGCAATTCTTTTAAGGCTTTTCTCGGTGAATATAAAAAAAACTGAATAACACCTTTAGATGGAGTTGAGTATTCCAAGGTATTTGGCATGTTGTGTTGGCTGAAATTTCTGACTTGTGATATCTCTATGGTGCAATGGTTAATTAGCTTAATGGGAGTACACCATGGAATTTCACAGTTTTGAAGTTAAAAGGGTCTTCACTTTTGTTTCTTTTGAGGGACTGCTTTTTTTTTGGAAAGGAGAAGTGAGGAAAGAGAAAGAAATATGCTAAAGAAGTCTCTTTTATCTCAGTAAAAAGGAATTTATGGAAGAGAGGACAGTTAAAAGTGTTAAAGAATAAACATGTAAACTTCTATATCCCTCATTTATATTACTTTTCACTTCTGTCAATAATGAGGAAAATATTATTGATAGAAGTAAAAAGTAACAATTAGAAATAAATAATTGAGGAGATTTTATAGTGAATAAAATGAAGATAATAAAAAGAATGTGAGGAGATTTGCCAAGTATCTAACAACAGAAATGTTGCTTTGTATTATTTTCGCGAAGATGACCAAATTTAAATTATAAAAACGATCACAATATAATGAAAAATGAACAGTTTATAAAATATATTTAATTAGTATTAATTTTGTAGCACAAAATTAATATTTACATATTTATCGTATTAAAACTACACTAATTGTAAACTTAAATTTAATTTCTACTAAATAGAAATATTACGATAGAATTGTGCATTCTATACTGCTGTTTGTAGAAAATGCAACACCATGAAAGAATCATCAGAATCAAATGAAATTTAATGCAGAAACGACTTGTACTGATACAAATAAATGATGAAATTTTCAAAACAAAAGAAACAAATTAAGCGTCCGAAATCAGTATTTGGTGCAGCCACCATGCGCTGCAATAAGTGCTGCTATACGACGTGGCATGGAGTCAAACAGATGTTGAATATCTGCTTGAGGAAGAGAATTCCATATCGCTTGTATGCGCAACCAAAGTTCGTCTTTGGAAACTGCAGGACGCGGATCACGAGCGAGACGCCGACCAACCATATCCCACACGTGCTCAATAGGCGACATATCCGGTGAATAAGCAGGCCAAGGAAGAAGTTGCATGCGTTGTGCTGAACAGAAGTCTCGAACAGTCCGCGCAACATGTGGGCGTGCATTATCCTGCTGAAAGATAGCTCCAGGGATGCCTTGAAGGAAAGGAACGACTTCGGGCTGTAGCACTTCACGGACGTACCTGTTGCTATTGAGATTACCCTCAATTCGTATCAAATTGGATCGTCCATGATACGAAATCGCACCCCAGACCATAACTCCGGGTGTTCGACCACTATGTCGTTCAATAATACACTCAGGAAGGCAGCGTTGACCGGCATAACGTCTAACACGAACACGGCCATCATGGGTCCACAAATTGAAGCGTGATTCATCTGAAAAGACAACTTGGTGCCAATCAGCTCGCCTGTCTCTGTGCTCAAGAGCCCACTGCCGACGCAGCCGTCGATGATTCGCCGTGAGGGGAATCCTGTATAAAGACACCCTTGCACGCAATCCACGGCGCAGCAGACGACGACGAATTGACGAAGCCGACAATTGTACACCTGTAGCAGTAGACCAACGTGCTGCCAGCTGCCTGGAGGAAGCTGTGCGATCATTCACCGCCATGCGGAGCAGGTGTCGATCATCGCGCTCTGACGTCACCTTCTGTCGTCCAGTGCCTGTTTTTCGAGTTGTTTGGTGCTCGTCGGTCCACTGCTTCCAAACTCGCATCACTGTGGAACTGTTCCGCTGCATACGAGCTGCTATTGCGCGATAGGAAAATCCTCCTTCTCGAAGGCCGATTATCCTCCCTCGTTCAAACTCCGTAAGTTGCTTGAATTTCTTATTCTTCCGTCGTGGAGGCATACTCAGGTCTCACTAAAAGTTTGCCACTAACAAATAATCATAGACTTTTTTCAACGTCCCACTACAGCACTTTATTTATACGCTTTCAGCATCAATTCAGAGGGCGCTGCGCGCGCCACGCACGCGCGATGGCTCTGAAACTTTATTAATTTGCATAATATCCTATAATTGACATTTGCTGCGAATTTCATTTGATTCTGATGATTCCTTCATGGTGTTGCATTTTCTACAAACAGCAGTTTATAAAACAATTACATTGATAAACAATTAGTTTATAAAAAAATTACTTATAATACTGCTGATTTTGAATATCAAGTTAGAATTTCTAAACAAATTTTGCATGAATAAGAAAAAAATTTTAAGTCATATTCTTACTCATTGAATTTGACTACATTCTTTGAAACAAACAAGCTTATACTAAATTTTTTTATCTATATCTTTACTGATATATAGAAAAATTTATTGAAACTTTGAACAATAATGGTAAATATTAACTATTTTTCGCGTAAAATGTACAGTAACGGAATGATTATTTTTACAACTGCCTTTATCTCAAAATTTTCAAAAATTGGTGCTAAATTTGCCTGAACATAATTACTTTATCTCTCAACATTTTACAAAACACTGTAAAGATTATACTATTTTCTATAAGATTTTTGCACTTTGTCTTACATTTTCTTAATATTTTACTGTTTAGATATATTACATAGGCTTTATATAGATGCTTTTTTTTTACTATATGCTTATTATTATTTTTATTCATTTACTTAATTTTTTTTAGTTTATTTAAATAATAATTTAGTAATATGAGAAATGTTGAATATTTACTTACAACCTTGACATTATCTTTGGATTCTGAAGACTTGTTGAGCTAAAATTTTTTGTTATGGGTAAACGTTGGAGGAGATATGAGAACACGTGTTTGAAATTGATAAGTTTTCTAAGAATGCTGTTCAATACTCTTAAAGATAACGATATTGATAGGGTAAAAACATACGATTTCTATTCTTAATTATTTAATATTCTTACGTATGCAAGCAATAAATTTTGAAGTAAGCATTGGAATTCAAATAAATAACTTACAATGTAATATTTTGACTATGTGTCACAAAATATGATGATTAATTTTTCGTTGAATAATACTAATTACATTTTAATTTTTGTAACATTTAATTATTAGTATTTAATTAGAGAAAAATCATTATTTAACTAAAACACGTAATTTTTAAAAAAAAAACAATTCATGATTCTACAATCTCTTTTGATAAAATCAAGATAAAATAATTAAAGATAATACAAAATTACTCTAACAGTACTATCAAACGAGTAAGTAATGCACATTCGGCTTGTATGTAAAGATGATTTCTGCTCTATTCAAAGTACACTATTGTGTGGCTATAAAATTATGGATGAGTTTCTTTCAATTATTATTATAATTGAAATTATAATCAAAGATTTTAATTTCAAAAAGGAACTATGAACTATTTTCTTTTTTTAAAATTTTTTTGTGTGGAATTCATTGTGAAAGTTCATATGTGTGTTTTAGTTCTGCTTTAATTTAATGGTCCTTATCTGAATTGAATATTTGTAAAGTATTATTTTGATTAATTATAATCATTTATGAAACAAAAAATATATTTGTTAGAATTTAATAAGATTCCTAGAATTGTGTTTTAATGATTGTATAATGTTAAAGAATTTTTTTTTCCTATGTGAATCATTTTGAGACTTTGAAAATCAAGCATTTCCTATACATATGATAATTAATAATTATTTGAAAAATGAATTTGATATTTTTGATTTCTTAGGAATATCTTAAAGAATTTGAGTGTTGGAAATAGACATTTTTTATTTGTAAGATATAGTTAAAAATCTAAAAGTTATAAGTTCAATATTTTGACTTGTGAATTTTATGTTTTGAATGATATGCAGATAATGAAGTAATTCTGTTTTTATGAAAGAAAAATAATATTTTAAATTGTAGGATAACTAAAATTTTTTTTGAAGCTTTAAATTAGAATTACTGCTTAATTGGAATTAAAGATAATTTGTAATGAAAATGTACGAATAAGAGTCATGATTATGTAAAAGGATTTGTGTATGATTATTGATATTTCATATTTTAAGTGCTTGAGGAATTTAACAATTGATATTATTGTGTATGATTTTTATGATTTTAAAGTGTAACCTTTTTTTTAATGTTTTGAAGTATTTTAATCAAGATTTTTTTTATGAAGATTTTGTGTTAATTGTAAACTTGTACAATTGTATAAATCAGGATTGGCCGAAATGTTATCTCCGTGCTTAAAACCCGCCTCTAGAAGGAGTTTGTAAAGAGGAGAGTGTTTGATGCCACACGATCCCCTCAGACGAATCCAGGTCGAATCTCCAAGCGGAGCTGTTGTAAGCGAACGAGGTGATACTCGTGTAAATAAATTGTTGTTGTTATACAACCTGATGTGTTTTTGTCTTAGGACAACTGTGAACTGTAGTCTAATGATTATTAACTAAGTTAACAAAAAAGTATAAGTAAATGAAGTGTTCTGTGTGTGAAGAAGAAAAAAGAGAAATCACTTGACCGTGGTTCAAAATTACGAGGTCCGTCGCCAATAGCCCTCGTGTTGCTTCTAGAGCGACGTTAATAAAACTAAACTAAACTTGTAGGCTCTTCCTGGATATCGCCTTAGATTAGCCACTTAGCAGCGAATTTGGAACTTGAGATCGGGGAAGTATAGCATTTTTTACAACGTTTTTCTGAATTTCACTTGGTGTGTGTGTGTGTCATCAAATTTTCGATCGTTAATTTAATCAACTTCCCATCAAGCTAGAGCTTTGAAATTTTGGGAATCGTTCGTACTCGCCTAACAATGCAATATTTATACGTTTGCGACAAGTTTTAACTAATATTTCAATAATTTTAATAAGTCAAAATATTCTTTCCTCTAGGCGCTTTTAGGATTGAGGGAAAAATTTCTTTCCCCCTCTGGGAGCACCGGGCACTCCCCACACCGCATGAGGTTATCGTAAACCTTTTGTACTCACAAAGGGGAGATACTATCTCCCCTTTACTATCTCCGAGATAATAAGGGTTGCTGACTTTTAGACAGTAATCATTCGCAAGAAAGAAAGTTTCCAATATTTGGCGCCATGTCTTATCACAATTTTTTCTGAATTCTGGTTCCCATTCTTTTTTTAATAGAATGACTTACAAACTTTCAAATGCATGTTTTGATTTTATGAGTATTATGAATTTTTTAATACGCTCACAAATATCTCTTTTTTAGTAAATTTTAAAGTTAAAAATAACCAACAGTTTTAACTAATATTTCAATAATTTTCTTTAATAAACTTTGCCACCATATAAAAACGTTGTTTTTAAAAACGTTGGTTTTTATATCGAATTATTACAACGTTTTTCTGAATTTCACTTGGTGTGTGTGTGTGTGTCATCAAATTTTCGATCGTTAATTTAACCAACTTCCCATCAAGCTAGAGCTTTGAAATTTCGGGAATCGTTCGTACTCGCCTAACAATGCAATATTTAGACGTTTGCGACAAGTTTTAACTAATATTTCAATAATTTTAATAAGTCAAAATATTCTTTCCTCTAGGCGCTTTTAGGATTGAGGAAAATATTTCTTTCCCCCTCTGGGAACACAGGCACTCCCCACACCACATGAGGCCTCGTAAAACTATTGTACTCACAAAGGGGAGATACTATCTCCCCTTTACTATCTCCGAGATAGTAAGGGTTGCTGACTTTTAGTCAATAATCATGAGCAAGAAAAAAAGTTTCCAATATTTGGCACCATGTCTTATCACAATAATTTTTTCTGAATTAGGGTTCCCATTTTTTTTTTTTAATAGAATGGCTTATAAACTTTCAAATGCATGTTTTGATTTTATGAGTATTATGAATTTTTTAATACGCTCACAAATGTATCTTTTTTAAGTAAATTTTAAAGTTAAAAATAACCAACAGTTTTAACTAATATTTCAATAATTTTCTTTAATAAACTTTGCCACCATATAAAAACGTTGTTTTTAAAAACGTTGGTTTTTATATCGAATTATTTAAAACGTTTTTCTGAATTTCACTTGGTGTGTGTGTGTCATCAAATTTTCGATCGTTAATTTAACCAACTTCCCATCAAGCTAGAACTCTGAAACCTTGGGAATCGTTCTCACTCGCCTAACAATGCGATATTTAGACATTTGCGACAAGTTTTAGCTAGTATTTTCTTCAATAATGCAGTTTATCCCAACCACTTGGCGCGATTTCAAAAATTGGCACCAAACTTGGCAATTTTTTTTGTTTGGCTGAACGTTAAGTCCGTAAAACGGACCAGGGTAGTCACATTTGGCAAAATACTGCCAAATAATTCTTGTCGCCAAGAGTGTTTGGGTTAAACTGCATTCCAACCATTTAATTTACCGGATGAATTAATTAATTTTAGTTACTTTTAACGTTTTTATGTATTTCACTTGGTATGTGTTTCGGTGTGTGTATCAGTGTGTCATCAAATTTTCTATCGTTAAATTAACCAACTTCCCATCAAGCTAGAGCTCTGAAATTTCGGGAACCGTTCTTACTTGCCTAACAATGCAATATTTAGATATTTGCGACCAGTTTTAACTAATATTTCAATAATTTTTCTTAATAAACTTTGCCACTATATAAAAACGTTGGTTTTTATCTCGAATTTTATTCAGCATATTATCCAGAGATTTAGGACTTTATCGTTATTTCACGCAGGGTCATTTTACCCAACGATAAATCACTTTTCATTTCTGAGGGGGGGGGGTGATGTTGGGCTATTCGAGGTTTTCTCTTCACTAACCTTGGGGACTTTTAATTAAGATTGATTGCTGTGAATAAACAACTTCTCAACCAAAAATTAAATGTATTTAAATTAGAGGCAGGTGAAGTGAGGTAGATAGGAAGTATATAAACTAAGCTTGAGACACACGATAGAGGTCGAGTGAGTCTAGCGTTAAACAGTTGTTCTATATTCGAAGACGGGGTCGAGAATTACTACAAATTATCGACGGCATAGTGGAGCCTAGAAGTTGAGACAGCCTCAACTTCGCCCTGTTGATAAGACTCCGTTAATTTGATATTAGTGGAACAAGCGAATATATCTAGGGCGCTATTTTGGGATAGTCGGTGTATAATTGTCGTTATAGTACTAACTTGTGAAATAAATACAGTGCGTAAGATATTTCTTACATCTCTTTGAATGACTTGTTGACTCTTTAGTGTTAGTATATTTAGTTTAGCTATGGCACAAGAGGCGAATAGGATTATAATTTCTTTACAGAGTTAACCGATTAACCCAATGGTTCCCAAAATTTACATCGCAGCATCTTCACAGGAGCGCCGCGGAATTTCCTATTTTTATATGAAACTAAGGGTAACGCTGTGGGAAAACCAAAAAAATCGTGCTGCAAGTTGAAATAGATTAGGAACCACTTTTTTTTTTTTTTGGAAAAAGTTTGGAACCGGAGCTTTTAATCTCCGAATCTAAATATGGTTTTTAAAGATTTCTTCGGCTTCCGCTAGCCCAGAACTGCTCTATTAATATTAAAAGTTTAAAGGAAGATTGGAAATTTACATTGAAATTTTACTGGAAAACATTAAGAATTAGAAGGATAACTAGTTATAACAATTACTTACACGCCGTTAGTGACTCACTGAAGGAAAGGATGAGTGGGAGGGTCGTTTAGCTTATGCTACAAACTATGGATTAGAAACGTATCAAATCGGGTGAATGGAGAGGAGGGAAAAGGGAAATTAAGAGTTTGCAATCTGATTGGAGGGTGGGTCTCCTACGGTTGGAAAAGAATTTCAATTGAAGTTATACCGAGAAAGAGAAGCTCAAGGCATCTGAAATCTCTGGACATGTATACATTGAGATTTTAAGTGGAAGTTGAGAAAAATCAAGATTTTAAAAATTTTAAAGAATATTTCCTGGTTTCTTAATGTTAGAATCAGGATTATAACTTGGAATATTCTGGAGGGATTGATTATAATTGATCGCATTTTCAAAGAATTTAATTGCTATTATTTGCATTATTGTTGTTAATTGCATTGTATTTAAGTAAATCTTACACGCGAAACAGAACATTTCTATTTAATATAAGTTAAATAGCAATTTTTACAACAATGAATCTTATTTGAAACTTATTCTATGCAAAGCATTTGTACAAAAATATTCTGATGTTTTAATTTATTGACGTGGAATTGTAGCGATCGAATTTATCTTTCAGAATAAACTAATACACTCATACCTTTTTATATAAAATCATACCTTTTTATAGAAGGCACTCAATAAATTGAGAACTTTACTTTCGTCTTTTTTCAGTTCTCTCCGCTCATCTTCCAAATGGCCTCTGAAAGTCTGAATGCAAGTTTCGACTTCTTGAATACAGCTGCCAGCTGAAAAGATTTATTTGTATTTTACTCCTGGCAATAGTTATAAAACCACATAACGAGCGAAAAAGAAAAAATTCTCCTTTTTTAAAAGTATTGATAAATGATTGATATATATTCATCTTAAAATTGTATATTAAAAACTCGAATCATTCAAAATGTTGTGTGTGGAAACCAAACGATGTAAAAATTTAACATTGAATTATTTTTTAATATATATATATATAATCCTTTTTTTTTTTGTATGTATAGATATATGAGGGGGAAGTAGGCTTTTACCAGTGATGATGAAGATATTTAAGCCTACTTTAATAATCCGGCACTTCAAATTTCCGGTAATGACAATAATTCGGCGTTTATATACACACAGATTCTAAGTAATAGAAGATTACTTTATGTCTTCTATACTTCAAAAGAATAATGTAGGTGGTCAATACAAACCACCAAATTTTTGTAGTTTTAGTTATTTTGTGCGTTTTGACACTTTATTTGACATTGAACTGGATTTTCCCGTTTCCTAAACTGAAAGTGGTTCCAAAAGAGCGAAAATTTACAGACGTTACGGACATTTAACAGGTCAATTGAAAAGTCCCTGGCCTACCATAGTAAAACACATTTTTTTGGCAAAATTAGTTTTTTTTTATTCAACATCATTCTCTTCAAGGGTGATACACTGATTATAGCGACCCTCCAACTTTTCGATACCATTTTTGTAGTACGATTTGTCCTTTGCTTCAAAATAGGCCTCAGTTTCGGCGATCACCACTTCATTCGACGAAAATTTCTTCCCAGCGAGCATTCTTTTGAGATCTGAGAACAGGAAATAATCGCTGGGGGCCAGATCTGGAGAAGACGGTGGATGAGGAAGCAATTCGAAGCCCAATTCATGGATTTTTGACATCGTTTTCACTGATTCGTAACACGGTGCATTGTCTTGGCGAAGCAGCAATTTCTTTTTCTTCAAATGCGGCCGTTTTTCGGCGATTTCGTCCTTCAAACGGTCCAATAACGCTATGTAATAGTCGCTGTTGATGGTCCTTCCTTTTTCAAGGTAGTCAATGAAAATTATTCCATGCACATCCCAAAATACAGACGCCATAACCTTGCCAGCCGACTGTTGCGTTTTCCCACGCTTTGGAGCGGGTTCATCGTGTGCAGTCCACACGGATGACTGTCGATTGGACTTCGGAGTGAAATGATGCGAGCCATGTTTCATCCATTGTCACATATCGACGCAAAAACTCGGGTTTATTACGCTTGGTCATCTTCAAACACTGCTCCGAATCATCAACTCGTCGTTGTTTTTGGTCAAAAGTGAGCTCGCGCGGCACCCACTTTGCACAGAGCTTCCTCATACCCAAATATTCGTGAATATGATGTACACGTTTAGTTGATATCTTTATAGTGTCTGCTATTTCATTCAATTTCAATTTACGGTCATTCAAAATCATTTTGTGGATTTTTTTGATGTTTTCGTCGGTAACAACCTCTTTTGGGCGTCCACTGCGTTCACCGTCTTCGGTGCTCATTTCACCGCGTCTAAACTTAGCACACCAATCCTTGACGGTTGATTTTCCTCGAGCAGTGTCCGGAAACTCGGCATCATGCCAAGTGTTTGCTTCAACTGTATTTTTTCCCTTCAAAAAGCAATATTTTATCAGCACGCGAAATTCCTTTTTATCCATTTTTTTCACAATAACAAAAGTTGCTTCACTCAAAATGCTATAATTCACAAAGTAATGATCCGGAAGCTGTCAAATTTATACACGCATCTTTTGAGGGTTAGGGCTAACTAAAAAACATATGGATTTAATTCTAGTAGCGCCATCTATGCGTCAGGCCGGGGACTTTTCAATTGACCTGTTAAGGTGGTTCTCGGTGAATAAAAAAAAAACTTATTAACACCCATAGATGGAGCCGAATATTCCAAGATTTTTGGCATATTGGTGTTGGCTGGAATTTCCCACTTAGGCGATAAAAATGCCTGTATTGATAATTATGTCAATTGGGGTAACACCATGGAGTTTAACAATTTTAAAGTTGAAAGGGCCGTTAGATTTATTGCTCCGAAGACTTCTCTCTCACTTTTTTTTGAAAGAGAAGGCGCGAAAGAAAGGGAAATACGCTAAAATAATAAAAACAAATTTTAAAGGAAGTGAGGATTATTTAAAGTGCTCAAGATTAACGATGTAAACTTCATTAATTTTCATAAGGAAAATATTAATAATGGTAAAAAATATCTTTAAGAAATAAATAATTGAGGAAAAATTATAGCGAATAAAAATGTAAAACAATAAAAAAAGAGAGTTGCCAAGCATTTCTATCAACAAAAATGATGCCTTATATTATTTTCAAAGATGTCCAAATTTAATTTATAAAAAGAAACAATATAATGATTATTTAATAGTTTTCATAGCTTTATTTAATTAATATTGGTTTTGTAGTACAAAATTTATATATTAATTTATCGTATTAAAACTAAACAAATTGTATACTAAAATTTTATTTCTACAAAATGGACATGTTACTATAGAACAATGCATTCTATTAATCATAATCGTTCCCTGAAATTAAATTTACTTAAATTTTATAAGTAACTTCTCATTATTTCAGAAATTCATGTAGAAATAAAGTATAAGTAATTAGGTGAAGTATAAGTACTTTCAGTCAAATTTATTTATAAAAAAACCTGTCTCCTCCTCTCCCTTCCTACAAAAATTGTTCAATATAAACGTTTATAGTTCGCTTCTTTTAGTTTTATTGCCTCAGTAGTTAGTTTTGGAAAATATATAAATTATATTGTCATGAAGCATTCAGAAAAGAAGAAGTTTCAAGACAGTAAGGTGAAACTTTTAACTTTTTCAGGTTTCCTTTTACATTAAAATATAAAAATATTTCTTTCCAAATGCTACAAGAACAACAGTTTCTAAGTGAGAAAGCTCGTTTTGATTTTCATACAAATATTTTTTTTTATTTATACCTGTTTCCAAAGAGTAAGCAAATATAATTAAAGTAAATAAAAAATTGATTTTTTTCCTTATTAAATAATTATGTTGGTGGTTTATTAACCTTGCACGTACAAGCAACAAGAGGGCTTTCAGCGACGGATTTCGCAATTTAAAACCTCGGTCAAGTGGCGAGGATGATACTTGAGCTGACATCTCCCTCTCCAAACTTCCACACCACGCCAATGGAAGAACTTGGAGCCTCAGCAGATAAAATGTACACAATCTCCGCTATACGGTGGGACAAAAGTGGCATTCGGAATCGAACCCGCAATTCGACGGAAATTACACAAGCAGCGAGCTCGTAACCATGACTCGGTATTGGATATTTCACATAAGCATAGCAGTTTTGACATTAATAGAAGACATGGAATATCCTTGCATAATTGGAGTTGGTTTTATGTGAGAGACTGAGATCTCATTTGATTTCGATGCAAGAAATTTCATAATGCTCGATTTAGATATAAAATGAAGCAACGAAGAAAAAAGAAATCAATGAATTAGAAGAATATTTGAAGTGTTAACCCAAAATCTGGAAAAGAAGTGAAAAGAAACTAGACGCAAAAGTTACGAAAACGCTTTCAAGAAATTCGTTATGTCCAAAATCGGGCACTAGAACTAATTTTTCACTCGTCCTTTACTTTTGAGAAACCAAAAGTTGGTTCTAACTACTCGAATTCAGATCAAAAGAAAGATTCGAATTAACAAAACAACAGATCGGCGCACAGCAGAATTACAACGAAAATCTCATCAAACCAACAAAGGAAAGGGATTCGAGTACCAAGAAAAAGTGAAAGCCCCTACGCCCTTTGGAGCCGGAAGACAGGGAACCAGCCAATGAGCTCCAACTTCGCACTTTCTATAATCACGATTCTACTTTGCCACAAATTATTGCTTTTTTAGTGATTTGTAAACACAATCATTATCTTATAAATATCCTTTAGTACCAATTTATTATATTTTTAAATTGTCATTCAGAGCGACTTAGCAATATGTAATCAAATATTGATTGAACACATAAGCCTTGATTGAATCCCTGATATTCAAAAATCGTTTATTCTTCGAAAATTGTGTAAATAGAACGCCGAGGAAGTTTAGAATTGACCTAGCGTGAATGTCTCTTGGACAATCCTCTCATCCAACAATTTCCATGAAGCTTTTTTTTTTTTTTTTTTTGGGGCTCAAGCAAAAAACCAGTGGCAAAGGAGGAGTAATAATTTTTTAATCCAATAATTAATAATAATCCAATAATTTTTTCTGAATTCTAGTTCCCAGTTTTAATAGACAATCAGAGTTCTACAAAACGTTCCACTAGAACATCGTGTCCAAGGACATAGCAATACTTATTTTTAGCGAGCGATGTGCACCTCAAAATGCGTAGAAAGTGGAAGTGCGACAAGCACTTTATTTTGTAGCTATCAACTTAAATATTTTAAATTAATTATAATAAAAATTGTGTAAATAGTTATCTAAGTATCACATATTTTTCATTCAACGAAACCAAATAACTATGACACTCAAGTATAAAAAAAGACACTTTATAACATTGCGTATGCAACGATACGAGGAATTTTGGAAAGCTCTAATTCCAAAGTTAATAAAATTTTATTTTAAATGTATTTTATACCGGCAATTATTGACAGAAGAGACCCTCAAAAGATGCCTTTTAGAGAACCATCTGGAGTAGAAGCAATTAAAAAGTGACTGACATTATTTTCTAATAAAGCTTAAATATTCTCGAACAGGATTTCATAAAAACTGTATGTGTTACATGTGTATAATTATACTAATATTCTATGGATTACTGCATAAAATGAAATTTTGTTATCAAATGCATATAAAAGTTTTAAAAAAAAATCAGTATAAAATGAGTAAGATACAACGTCATACGAATAATGAAACCTCGGGCACCCTTGTTATAAAAGATTGTGTGTTATTAACTTCGCACTCAAAAGCAACACGAAGATTATTGGCGACGCACCTCATAATTTTGAACCCCAGTCAGATGATTAGGAGGACACTTGTAAGCTGAAATTTTACTCTCCATTTTTCCACGCAACAACATGATGACATGGAGCCTCTACAGATGTAACGTACATTATCACTAAATGGCGGTTTTTAACGGAATCAGGAATCGAACCCAAGCCTCGAGGAGAAAAACGCCAAGACCTTTTGGGTTACAACAACCAGAAATTGAGTAAGAATATAATGAATAAGGGGAAAATATTTTTAAAAAAATACATATTTGGTTTCTCCAAATTATACAACCGATACACTTACTATTTTGTACGAGTAGTTACATAAGCCTTTCTTCGTGTTTCTCATTTCTGCAAAGACTGTCGAAAAATTGAATTTACAGAATTGTCATTCCAACTCCAGATCCGAAACCAGGGTCAATAATGCTGGGCGCATTTGTGATATTTTCTGTAGCGTTACTAGGAATCCGAGTTATCGAACTCAATGAATGTTCATCCAAGAAAGAAAGTTCAGAAAAATCAAAATAGTTTTATTTGTATTATAGAATGACAACTATTACTATGAAGAAGGATAGGTTACTAGCTCGTGACCGGAACCCTAGAATATAACTGAAATTTCAGCTTATCTCAATCACAACAAAATTGAATCTGGGTCGAGAATAATACTTATAAACAGAATCTGAATCAAATATCAACTTTCCTGCACCAATATCATGCTCCCTCTTATAATACTAACCTTCAATCTCCTTTCGGCATTGTAAAACAACCAATTTCTTTATCTGCTCATTTCCTATTCACTACACTTTTATATATTTAACAATATTAGTTTACTAAAGATACAGTTTATACGCAAGGTGAGGTGCTTTAATAAAATAACGTCATTAAGTAGCTCAAAAAGTTAGTTGAAGGGGGAAATGCTCAAGAATTTGTTACAGAGCACAATATCAAATCAATTAGTTTTATTTTCTCTGTCGCTTTTCAGACAAATCATGAAATCTGAAAGATTTCTATAATTGAAAATTGTGTATCTTTGCTTTTTCGAATTTAATTTCAATCTTTCAAATGCTCTAAAGGAATTGAAACCTTTTAGTTAATTTTGTTTTCTAATTCAAATAAAAAAAAACAGAGTAAACTTATGTTTAGTTATAATATGGGGGGGGGGGGAACGAGACCATCCGATAAAAAAAAAACGTTCAATACTGTTGTTAGCCGCCCAAGGGGCTATTGTTTTAGTTGGATTACTTTTGACGTACCAGATCGCATTTTAATTTTTAATCGATTGCTTCAATTTTAATTACATTTAACTTAAATACATTCAATTTAATAATTTATCGTTTGCTTCAATTTTAATGACATGTAGCTGATATAATATTCAATTTAATAATTTATCGTTTGCTTTAATTTTAAAATCAGAAAAGTTTTATTATTGTCCATATCTCGGTATTTCATTGTTTACTTTAATTCTTAAATATAATCGAGTAATTTAATAATTATACATATAAAAAAGAAGCGCACCTTGAATGGCTAAATCTATTCCTTGCATAGAACTTTTTTGTTTCAGTAGTACTGTTTTATGTTAGATCGATATATTATCGAAGTACAACTGCAATAGATATTCTTTGAATTAATTATAATTCTAAGTTAATATGTGTAAAATGTATTGCCCTCAAACTGTAGCGCTTATTATTTTAAAAAAGTTATTCGAGGACTTGCGTCAGAAAATTGAAAATGTTGGATTTATTTTTTAATAATAAGAATAAAAGCAAACGTAACCGCTCATAAACTGTAAAGATCTACTATGATTAATGAATTCCATAGCTTAATTATTGATTAATTGAATAAAAATTTTACGTGATTTCTTTTCGTATATCAATTACACAAAAATAAGTTATGTGAAGGTTTTTTCCCCCCCTTCCTGTTATTGTGAATGTGAATTAATCATTTATGGTCACATATAGTATTTATTACAGTAATCATTTGCAACGAAACGATAATTGTACAACTCATGTTTGAAATCATGAATGTGAGACTATGATGCAGAGTATAAACCAAAACAATGGAATGCGACGTGATGGTAGTGTTTAATGGCGCAAGAGCCAGATGTGGCTATGCTGCACCATTCAGAGTAATAGTGGTCCAAACGTTTGAAAAATGAAAAATTTATTGACAAGGAGGGTCAAAAATGCTGAAGGATATCTAGGGTATCCCGGGGATGAGTCACCTGTATTTATCAAAGACGTTAAAATCCAAGAGAAATAAAAAGATCACTAGAGTGCCTGAGGGTCGTGATGCCATGACTCATCCGAAGAAGGCAAGTCCCTAAGGAGATTTAGTTTTTCTTTTCGTTTAGTTTTTTTCATTAACGTCGCACTAGAAGCAATACAAGGGCTATTGGCGACGGACCTCGTAATTTTGAACAACGGTCAAGTGACGAGGACGACACCTGAGTTGGCACCCTACTCTCCTAACTTCCACACCACGCCAACAGAACTTTGGGCCCCGACAGATTTAATGTGCATCAGCTCCGGCTACACGGCGGGTCTTTGGCGGCCAAGGATCGAACTTGCGACTGAACGAAAACCGTCGGCCACGAATCCGAAGCCATGACCATTAGGTTACAGCGGCCGTCCCTGAGGGAAAAAAAGAAAAAGTGTTGCAGTAGTCAAAAAACATGCAGTGATCATAAGTATTTTATTTTCCGGTAATTATCAGCTTATAACACCAAATGATTTGGCTTACAGATGGTTTTATTTTTTTAATGAATATGGAAAGCATACCCACAGGATTCAGTTCAGTTTTCTTTATAGAAAATGCATAATAATTTTGAAGAAATTTTGAGAAGATGAGTTTGAAATGCATAAATATTAACTGATATATAAATTTTTTTGATAGTATATTTATTTAGCAAAAATTTAAAAATCTAATGTACACGTATAATTAATTACATTTAAGACAGAAATAACACTTATTACAAATATGATGTGTATATTTGCAATAATTGCTTATTTAAAAATTCAAATGACATTGACCTCGAAAGATAGAAATTTATTTTTAATTTTTTGTTGCCTATATTTATCTGTTTTTCATTCTTCATTATATGCCACTACTCTCATAGAGAAAATTGCAGTTGATTGAAGCAATGATTTTGTGTTTTGTTTCTTTCATATGTAAGTCGTTTCGAATAATAATAAATACAAAAATTAAGTTAAATTGAAAAATAACTTTTGTTGGAAATAAACAAATTAATTCAGTGCATCTTAGTGACTAAATTAAAATTTCACATTTTATGTTTCAAGAAATAGTAATTTGCCTTTTATTGTATTTTTAAAGAATAAATAAAGAAAGCTTAAATAACTTTTAATTGATTTCGGAAAAGTTCAACATTAATTTAATTCAGATTTTGTCGTTTCTCCATTCACTTCACTGAATGAAAACTTATTTTTAAACATCTTTTCAATAACACAAACTTACCACATTACACAAAAAAATTTAATTTTATAAACACACGCAAAATATTCACAAATCGGAGAATTTATTAGTGGTTAGTTCGTAAGCTTCGCGTCCGCTTCTTAGAATCATACAGCTTTCTCCATTATTTACCGTTTGTCACAATTTACAAGTTGCTATAATTTCATTTCAGAAAGTAATTGTAAATGATCGCCAAAAATAAGCATTCCTTGCCAAAAGTACGTTTTTTAGAGAAAAATAGGCTGGCACTATCTGTTGCAGACAGTCCGAAGTACGTCAATAATTAATAATAATTAATTTGAAATCATAAAAAGTGATTAATAACGACATAAAACTATTTTGTAGTGTGATGCGTATATTTTTAACTGACTCAATTCTGCTTGAATCAATAAATTTTTTCTAGTAAAAAAATGTGTTCGAATATTTCGTCTCCTATACTTTAACATAGACAATTGAATATCCATTTTACATATAGGCAAAAAATTGTATATTTTTTTAAGAAAATCAAAATTCTATGAACGCTATTTAATAAATAATTATCCATAGTAATTTATTTATATTAATATTGACGCATTTCTTCTACCTGAAAATGTGTTCGAACTTTGGGCCCTATTCTTTAACATCAGCCCTAAGCTGCTGTGACACGGGATTAGTTTAGTTTTAATTAACGTCGCATTGGAAGCAACACGAGGACTATAGGCGACGGACCTCGTAATTTTGAACCACGGTCAAGTGACGAGGACGATACCTGAGCTGGCACCCCCCTCTCCTAACATCCACACCAACGGGAGGACTTTGGGCCCGACAGATTTAACGTGCTTCAGCCCCGGCTACACGGCGGGTCTTTGGCGGCCAAGGATCGAACCCGCGATTGATCGAAAACCGCCGGCCACGAATCCGAAACCTTGACCACTAGGCTACCGCGACCGCTGTGACACGGAAATTGAGAACTGTACAAATGGAGCAGTTTCCAACGGTATTGTACATATGTTGTCAGAACTGCATACAGTAAGGCCGGGACTATTTTGAACAATTTAAACAGTTTCCATGTGAAGCCTACTTCATGGTCACATCTAGCAGATAAATCAACACAATTTTTTTTTGATAAAAATCAATATTTTTTTGAGCATTAGCTTATCACTTACAGAATACCCCCAGTGTAAATAAGTTTCCATTTTTCTTATTTCCCGATATATGAATATTTAACATTAGGCACACCAAGTACGGCAGCAGAGAACTGGGATATGTTATTACAGCGTGGTTGAATGTTATTGGCGCAAGAGCCAGATGTGGCTATGCTGCGCCAAACAAGATTTAACTGTGTTCTAGACGTTAAAAAAATTGAGAAAAAAAAAAAAAAAGGACAATTATTTGACAAGAAGGAGGGTCGAAAGTAGAGAAGGATCGCTAAGGTAACCCGGGGGGTATTGCGGCTATAGAAATGTCCGTTGTTACAAATGCGCCGTCTCAACGCGACTAGCAACAGTTCATTGTCAAACAATAATAACTCATTATTATTAATTACGCATAATTAGAAATTTATTAAATGAAAGCTACGATATTCTTAGTAAAATTCTTGTACCGCAGATATATTCGCTGTCGGCTTCATGAGGCCCGAGTGTTGGACATGCTTGCTCTAAGTCCTAGACACAACGACTAATTATCTTAATCCATAACTCTGATTAAACCTAAGCCGGCTCCGGAGATATTCGGAAGCAGTCGATTATTTTAGTTGAAATGTTTTCGTTCTGTACCTCGACTGTAAAGGATGAATGTGAGTGTAAAGTTTGTTGGCGCAAGAGCCAGATGTGGCTATGTTCCGCCAAACAAGATTTTAATTGTGGTCTGGACGTGAAGAAATAGAAAAAATAGAGAATAATTCGATATAAAAACAACGTTTTTATATAGTGGAAAAGTTTATTAAAGAAAATTATTGAAATATTCGTTAAAACTGTTAGTTATTTTTAACTTTAAAATTTACTTAAAAAGAGACATTTGTGAGAGTATTAAAAAATTCATAATGCTCATAAAATCAAAACATGCATTTGAAAGTTTGTAAGTCATTCTATTTAAAAAAATGGGAACCAGAATTCAGAAAAAATTATTGTGATAAGACACGGCGCCAGATATTGGAATCTTTCTTTCTTGCAAATGATTACTGACTGATAGTCAGCAACCCTTACTATCTCCCCTTTGTGAGTTTTACGATACCTCATATGGCGTGTGGGGAGTGCCCGGTGTTCCCAGAGGGGGAAAGAAATTTTTTCCTCAATCCCAAAAGCGCTGAGAGGAAAGAATATTTTGACTTATTAAAATTATTGAAATATTAGTTAAAACTTGTCGCAAATGTCTAAATATTGCATTGTTAGGCGAGTAAGAACAATTCCCAAAATTTCAAAGCTCTAGCTTGATGGGAAGTTGGTTAAATTAACGATCGAAAACTTGATGACATACACACACTCGCACCAAGTGAAATTCAGAAAAACGTTTTGAAAAATTGGTTGACAAGGAAGGTCAAAAATAGAGAAGGATCGCTAGGGCATCCTGGAAGCGCGTCACCCTTGTAAAGGGTGAAAGATATTACGAACAATCAATATTTAATTTTGAAACTGCGGCGACCTACACGTAATCAACCACTCCGAGCACGCGCCCCCCCCCCCACAAAGAAGCGAAGTAAACTATTTTGTGACACAAAAAAAAAGCGATTTTTCCTCATTAAACGATATATTTCAGTCTGAAACTATAACAAAGTTTTCTGAAAAAGTCAGTTTTGAGAGCCGCATATGGTATGCCAGTTCGATAGGTAACCTGACGCCGAATACCCGACAAAATAAAAGAAAAAATTCGATCAAAATAATAAAATCGTTACATCTTGAATGTGACAGAATTTGACTTGAATTTACATACCCATCAAAACCAATTTTATAACAAGAAATGCAAATTTAAGCACTAACCGAGAAATTAGCTTACATGCTCAAAATCATAAACCCAAACATCGTTGTGAAGGAAGAAAATGGAAATTGAAACAAGTTAAAAATGTTTTTAAAATCATGTAGAATGAAAGTTCAAAAAGTGAGCTGATAGTTAAGTACCGACATCATCGCCTTTATTGAGTTTCAAAATGACGAAGCGTGTAAAGCGTAACTTTTAAGATCAGCAAGAAATAAGGAAAAGGAAATATTAACTAACAAATAAACTTTAATAACATAGTGTAGATCAGAGCTATTAGTCACATAAGAGATTATTAAATATACTGTAAAAGTCCAACATAATCGTGCTTTCCAAACTGGAACATTGCGAGTTTCAACTTCGATCAAACCTAAAATTAGCATTAAATGAATGTATTTCACACAAAATGTATTTCAAGAATGGCCAAGTTTAGGATTTCTATATTAGCAAGATAGGAAGTTTGGAATTTGAGATACTGAATTTATCAGCGATCCTAAATAATGATTGCTTATTAACAACGCCAAAGAAGTAACACGAGTGCTACTAGCGAAGGCCCTTGTGATTTTAAACATATGTCAGTGACGAGGACGACACCTGGGAGGCAACTTCCCTCTTCAAACGCCAACGGGAGGACCTGGAAGTCTCGTATTAGATATTACGTGCATCATCCCCACCACACAGTGAGTGACTCGATCTCGTGCTCGATAATAACAACGCCAGCAGCAGGTTCGCGATCCACTAGGTTACCGCAGCCACTATATATAATTTTATTTATGAAATTATTCGCATTGTTAAGCACATTAGGAATACGTACAATAATTATTAGTAAGTATTTCAAGTCACCGTTCTCTACTTGATTTGAAAAATCCGCATAATTCGGCAATTCAACGGTAATTCCACAGAAGCCTTCCTTTTTTTTTTGCTCTTTATGCACTTTATTCCATGACGTTTAAATAAATATTATAGTTATGACTTAAAGTAGGTAACTGCATAAGATTAACATTAGGTACCGAAATTCATAGTGGCGGGTCGACGGGAGCCTTCAGTGTCTGTTGAGAGAAATGGGCGAACAAACGTAGATGTTCTTAATAGTTCGCATGCTCGAAACCCAACAAACCCCTCCTGAGTGGAACTTTTTTTTTCTTTTCAAAACACAACCTTGAAGACAAATAGATATGCATTCAATATGAATAAACACAAAAATATTTTACATGCAACACACAAATAATACTTATTCATGCTTACACACACAAAAATTGATATTAAAGAAACATTTTTCATGGCCCATTTCAATTTATCTTCATTTACTGCTTTGTCAGAATATCTGTTATTATGTAATCAGTCTAAACATATTTTAATTCAATTATACTTTCCAACCAAAAATTTTTCACAAAGTGAAAAAATAAGTTCATGCGTCTCGATCTATTGGATGATCTCAAGCTTTACATTCATTGCTCAGCTGCTTGACTATCAGAATTCCAGATTACATCATCATTTATAATTTACTTTTCAGTTCGGATAGTAAATTTATTGTCCAAATAATGTCTTTACAAGAAAATAATTCAGCTTCACAAGTAGAAAGACTTACACTTTTTGTTTTTGACATTTCCATGAAATAAGCGAATTACCCGATTAAATTATTCCAGCACAAAATAATTTAATATTTTCTGCATTTCCCGAACAAGAATTTAAAGAACTAAAATCATTGTAAGGAATCAAATTTTTATCTTTCCAGTCCTTTAAATACCTAAACACTCTCTTTCTCAAAAGATAATGCCTTTTTCCAGGTTTGTGATTCAACTGAGAAAAGTAAGTTGTGACAAATGATAAATCAGAAAGCGTTCTATTGGCTAAATATAAAAGTTTACTTATTAATTCCTGATACAGTGTTATGTCAATAACTTCATTTGTAAGTGAAAAACTTTTATCCTCTCCCTTCACAATTTGTATTTTTACCGATTTTTACAATTTCCTAAATTATGTTTAATCAATAAGGAATCAATATATTCCGTTCGTAATAAGCTGATACCATTTTCTTCTCTATTTCCATACCCAAAAATTTACTGTCCTTATTTTCATGCAATTCAAATAAAATTTTGTTTTGAAACAATATTTTCACACATTTCGTTATTACAAAAAATAGCTAAGCCATCTACATACATGCATAACATAAAAACATTTTTGTCCTATTCTTTCATGAATACACAATTATCAGAAGCTGGTTGAACTAATCCATTTTTTTTATAATTCACTTCTATTCTTCAAGTACCAATTCCTATCAGATTGCGGCAATCCATAAACGCTCTTTTTGATACAAACTTTTCCATCTATTACTTTTACATATAGAGGTAGAGGCGACATACGTAAGATTCCTCAAAGCACTATATAAATACGCAGTTTTTACATCGGAAAATTCAACAATTGATTTTAATTTAGCTGTAAGTGCAATTTGAAAGATTCTATATTTACAACTCGTGAATATGACTCTGCTAAGTCTATACTTTTGATTAAAAACAGCCGCTACATGCCTCGCATTATATCTCCTTTCACCAGAATCATTTTCTTTTAATGAATAGATCCATTTATTTTTTATTAGTTTAATTATTTCAGGCTGAGATACAACCACCCAATCTGTATATTTACATAATGAATGTAATTCGTTTTCCATAGCTTGCACCCAATTATGCCAATCATCACTACTCTTCACTTCCACGTAAATATGCTCGGAATGTCATACATGTTTTTAGATTTAAATCTTTCTGAGCGCCTGAATTCCGAATGCAAATGCTTTGGCTTCATCTCCCTCTCTGATTGCATCATTGGGAACAAATGTGTAATCTTACTAATGGGTTGATAAATCTGAGTCATAAATTTCCAAATTTTTATTTTGACTTTTCTCATTTTCTTTTGGAGAAGTTTCACTTAATGATTGAATATCCCAAGGTTCTAAACTATGATTTATTCCCAAATAAGTGTTACCCTTTAATGATTCATTGAATTTATCTAATTGTTCTTCAATTATTTTCTTTCTATTTACATCATAAATACGATACTCTCGTCTTTTGTGTCATAATAATCTCATCTCATTTTTTTAGGCGTCATAGCTTAACATTATAACTTTTATCCAGGAACTTATATTTGTACGTAACTTTGGGTAATATGTAACACAACCAATATTTATAAGATAATTTAGGTTTCTAACCTGTACATATTTCAAATGGGTTTAATCTTTACTTACACGCGATGTTACATTAGACACATGTGTGCTACAACTGATGGCTTATGCCCAGAATTTGAATGGAAGTTTACATTTATAAAATAACACCCTAGCCCTTTCTGGAAGTATTCTATTATCACATTTACCTTTACCGAAACTTACGCTTTTATATGGCACAGTTTTTTTCATGGAATAACCCGAGTTCGCAAGGTAATTATCAAATTGTTCATTAACAAACTCTAATTCATTATCACACCTAAATTTTTTAATACTTTCACCAGTCAAGTTTTCGTACTTAGATTTAAATTGGGGAAATACATCATAAACATCAATTTTATTTTTAAAGAAATGAGTAAAATACATGTCAATAAAATGATTCACCAGTATCAAAATATTTTGCACCTCCCAATGATTCGATTTTCATAGGACCACACTGAACTCCATGATTTAATTATAAAATTTCGGAACTTTAATGTCAATATCAGGATGACTTTTTTTCTTTATTTTACTTACATCACAAGCTTCATATCTAAAATCACTCACATTCTTAATAACAAAAAATTCTTCCATTTTAAGCTTATACTTGGAATTTAAATGACTTAATTAGAATTTTAGTAACCAACGTATTATGTTTATTAAACATTAAAACACAGTTATAATCAGATTTAATTTTACAATCTTTATACAAAGCATGGAACAGATAATAAATTATATCTTAAATCAGGTACATAATTAACATTAGTAACGGTTAAATTTATAAAATTTTCTTTTTTCTTACTTACAGTTTTGACTAGTAATATCTCCTACACCTTCAGAAATTATTGTAGAGTTTTTATTTGCTTGCAGTACTTCCTTATAGTCTGGTTTTATATTTTGAAACCATATACGGTCTTTTGACATGTAACAAGAAGCACCACTGTCTTAAATCCATACATTATCCAACTGTTATTCTAAAATGGTGAAAGTTGAACTGGTATTTAGTTTTTTAGGAGAATAATCCCAATTATTGCAATTCTTGTAATTATGTTAACTATTTTTAGCACATAGTTCTTTTCTCTCATTTCTATAAAAAGGTAGCTGGATTTTTAAATTTTCTGGAATACAGCACCTCCGTGTTGGTCCCCTCTGCATGCATATTTGTTGGATCACTTACTTCTTCACATAGTATTTCCAAGATATCATTCATGGTTTTTTCTCACTGGTTTTTCAGAATGCCTCATAATTTTCCAAATTTTCCTCATAGACCTCAAACAGTATAATATGCAGGTTCATGTGGAGAAATTTCTAGTCCTAGAGAACTGTACTTAATAGCTATTCATCTTGTTTTGGCAATATAATCGACTGAAGATTCATTACTCTTCATCACCAGATTTTTCAGCTGATTCCTGTCATCTATTTTTCTATCTTTGACCTGTACCATATATGCAGATTTTATTTTCTCCTTAAGATTTTTCACATTTTCTTCCTCTGCAAATTGCAGAGTTTGATCCTCCGAAATGTATGCTACCGCATTGTGGAATTCTTCTGGTCCCACTCGCTGGAGTCCTTTCCACTTAATCCTTTGGCTTTAACTTCAGATATGACCAAATCCAATTTTTTCAGGCATAATACAGCTTTAATTTTTAAAGAACATTTTAGAGAAATGGTTCCAATTACCTCTGAAACATTTAATTTATCCATTTTGTTTGTTTCGATTTCGGCACCGAGTTCACTTCCATTTAAATAACTCTAACCATTTAAATAACTCTATTCCATAATAACTCTAACCGCTGTGCTACCATTTAATCAGATTGATTAGTCATTTTTTTTTCTGACAAGCACATTTATTGATAGCACAAACAGGAGAACAAAAAATAGGTTCACTTAGACAACATAGCACACAGCAAAATAATCAATCTTAATACACACAGCGTTTATATGACTTCCATCATTTCTTCCATGTTCTCATCTCTTTGGTGTCAGTTGGGAGAAATAGGTGAAGCACAAATGTAGATGTTCTTAATACTGTGTGTAAAAAAAGTTCAATCGCTACAAACACAACAGAAAGTAAGTGGCACAAGTAATTGTTCACATATAAGTGAAAGAAAATAAATCCCTTGACAGATTCCAAATTATTAACCTTTCCCAGTAGAAAAGATAATGACAGAGATTTGTCAGGGGGAAAAATATTTCTATTATTGTTTAAATGTTATTACATAAATTTAAGCATTTTTTTTTTAAAATTTGGACCATGTTTGCTTTTAAATTTGTGTCACATACTTTTCTGAATGTTCAAACCAGTTGAAATGAAAGAGTACAAAATTATATTTTACAAATAAGACTTTGCTTAAATTTTATTCTTCCCTGAACAAAATTATATTATTTTACACAAGAGCATATTCTTTTTATCTATTGGGGCTGTTTCTTTTTAAAATCTAAAATGAGTGAAAGTAGAGTTTTATGGTGCACAAGAGAGCCAAATATAGCATCAAACATTTGTAGGTGCGATCTAGACAGAAAAAAAAAAATAAAAGGAAAAAATAGAATTAATCATCCAGAAAGAGGGTCAAAAATAGAGGAAGATCACCCATGTTTACATAGATGACATGAGAAAAAAAAAAAAGATCACTAGGGTACCTCATGTTTCCTTAATTACAGAAAGAAGTCAAGCCCATGATGGGAAATCTAGAATGAGTCAAATTAATGATTAGATGCTTTCCCCCTTAAAACCTACCACTTGCAATCTTTTTGTTTTTGTATATTTTCGAAATTCTAATTGGATACTTCTTTCCTAAATGCATCAACTGATGGTTTGAAAACACTTATTTACAAAAAATGCAAAATTAACATAAATCATGGTCTATTTCTCTCTTTTCCAAAATGAAGGTTTGAGGTTTTTTTTTTTTTTTTTTTTTTTTTTTTTATTTATTAAAATTTTTTTCCCCCCCCCCCAAAAAAAAAAAAAAAAAAAAAAAAGAAATCACCTCCAAAGTATCATTTATCTTAATGTGGCAGATGTACCCATTACTATTTTCCAACTATCAAGAGTAGACATAAATGTTTAAATTTGCAAACTGTCAGACACAAACATTTAATGGTAAATTATTTTCATATTGTTTAATCATTTTCTGAATGTCATACCCATTTGTCGAGCACTTGTAGAATGGTATAAAATCATACAATAAATCACAAACACTACTCATCAAGAAATTTTTATTTGAATGTAAGACAGAAATATTCAAAAGGAGAGTATGAGTGATAGCCAAGTTTAATGAAACAAATTTCAAAAGGAGAACTTTTTTTGCAATGCTAAATGACATTTTAAATTTCCTGTCTGATTTTTATTATTGAGTATTTTGTTTTATTCTGAGATGATTATTAACTTTTTTTTAAATTTTACATTGTAATTTAAAAATTTAGGATGACATAACATAACTACCTTTTTTTATTTTAATTTTATTACATAAAGATTTTTTGAAAGGGGATTTTAAACAATATATTAATAGGAGCTTGTTTATTATTAGAGTTAATTTCAGAAAAGACAGTTGCAAGAAAAATCCCTTTTTTACAATGCATACAAGTTCAGATTGAATGAACATTTAAGTTACATTAGTAGTCTCCAAACTAAAATTACCAATATCTAATACATTTTTAAAAATTCAACAATGACACTTTTACTATCTCATATTAAGATTAACATTTATTTCCAAAGGATAAAGTTAGTATACAAGTCCCAACAAAATTTCTATTACTTATTAAATCATTTAATGGTTCAAACTGAGAATAGTGTCCCCTAAGAGATTGGCGATGAAACTTGGCGACTTCTTAGATAGGTTGCCAAACGTGCGTGACTTAAGCATTGAGTATGCTTAGGGTTACCATGACCTAAATCACCAATTATCACTCCTAAAAGCCGTCAATCGCCTAGGGGACAGCCTATTCCCGATTTGAACCCATTTGACTAATACAGAGAAGGCAGAAGCTTCCAAATATTAAAATTTCTTTTTCATCAATACATTCATAAAAGTTCACTGATATGCAATTTTGCAAAATACTTATAATTTATGCAGAATTTGACATTAAATTGTGAAACAATTAAAATAAATTATAGATGCAAAACAAGTAAAGCAAACTTTTAGACGGAGTACTAGCTTACATCCTTGATAATATAAGAATTTGTATCAATATGTATATGAACAGCTATTTTTTCCTCACTAAATTAAATTCGGTATATTTTCCCATTATTCTCATTTACAAAATATAGCTCCAAATTTTTATATTTACTATAGCATACTGCTGCTATGTATTTACTGATAATTTACATAATAAAATAGCTATGCATGAGAAAATGAATGTACCATCAATATATACTCCTAAAGTCGGTATTTTTCCATAAAAATCATATCATACATTTAAAACAGAACTGGTACATTTAAGTCATTTCATGTATGGCTCAAAACAGTATAATTTTTTTCAAGTCCTTTTTACTTTATTTTTCACAAGTTTCCAAGGTTAATAAGGTACTTGTATTGTAGGTATTTATAAATAATAAGTACAAATATTTATTTATAAATAATTAATGTTTAAAATGATATATATATTTTTAATAAATCATTAACATTTACATGTTATTCCTCTGAATGAATCCACACCTATTTGATTAACTTCTCATTTGCCATGTCTTCATATTGTTACTACTTACGTTATGCAAGTTTGGCGACCTTTCTTCGGGGTCGCCAACTCCAATGGTGACACCCTATACTGAACTTTAACTATCCCTACCACTTTAAGTGAAGTATCGAGTGCCCCTTGGCAACTTTCAAAAAAAAAAAAAACACCAACTTAGAAAAGTTTTCACCGTAATGAAGAGATAATTCCAGATACGTAATGAAGTAAATAATTCCAGATTGAAATCATTATCACATCAAAAATTCCCCAGTTGCCAAGAGGCACCCAATACACTTAAATTGAAATCTGTTACACTGAAAGAAAACTGGTTATAAAGCTTTGCAAAAACAGTAATACATATAAAATTTGATTTAAGTCGGGAATAGGATGTTCCCTATGTGATTGGCGACTTCCTAGATAGGTTGCCAAATGTGTGCAACTTAAGCATTGAGTATTCTTAGGGTTACCATAACAAATAGCCACATTTAAATCATTATTGCTCCCAAAAGTCGCCTAGGGGACAACCTATTCCCGACTTTAACCTAAAATTTTATTATGTTTGGATCTTGTTCAATAATGCAGTTTATTATTCAAAGGTTTATAGCTTCTAAAACACTACATAGCATTCCTCTCCTGGATCAATCCTCTCTATTTACCTCCGTCATCAACTATTTCTTGCCTGTTCATTAAAGAACTGCCACAAAAATGGAAAAGTACCGAAAATTCAAAAATAAATGTTTCTAAGATTTCAGCAGAATTAAAACAGAAGTATATCTATATTTGTAAATACAGTTTAAAATGCATATTAGTAGCAAAGTTTCCATGGTCATATTTCATAAATGACATTTTTTTGCGAATGAGAGGTATCAGAATTTACAATAACACTTCATTATGAAATATGTAAATGAAACCCCAAAGTTCTGGAAAATAGTTCAGTTCTAAACACATAAATTTCATGCTTTAGGATCATACAGTAGACAGATAATATGGAGTAAAGAAAACACAGGAATGCATCCATAAAATATTTACTTCCAACGGTTCAAAACAGGAATGTGCAATTGGCGACTATTGGGAACGATAATTGGCAATTTAGGTCATGGTAACCCTAAGCATACTCAATGCTTAAGTTATGCACGTTTGGCAACCTATCTAGGAAGTCACCATGTTTTGTCACCAATCTCCTAGGGGACACCCTATTGCCGATTTGAACCCTTTCAACGATGAAAAATAAAGGTGGGAGTATACTTGTTTGGGATTCTATGATTGGTAATTTAGTCTCAATTGATGTAATCATGAATCACTAGTTTTATATAGACATTTTAAAAATAATTTACTGTCTATTGTGACAAGAATGGGTTATCATGGATATTATGTGTGTTTGCATGACAATGATCCCAAAGCTCTAAATATAAGGATATAATTTTTGGTACTTCTCCGTAAAAGAGGGCCATAGAAAAATCACATTGTGTGAAATCACCCCTCTCCTAAAGTAGTACTATTGCAGTTGCCCGTGAAATAGTTTTCGTTTGGCGAAAAAATTAACCATCGTCAATGACCCCCTTTAATGGGAAAAGTACCGGATTTTTATATTGTGAAAAAAAATACTGAATTAGTTAATTTTTCTTCTCAGTAACCAGACACCAATCCCATGGAACATATATGGGAAATTCTTGATCAGAAAGTTAGAGTCTGATCAATTTCTAATAAACATGACTTTAGAAACACACTTAAACAAGAAAGAAGCTACCTTTCTGGTTAGTGACATCAAATTTGGTTCAATTTAGGCAAAGAAGACTCAGAGCAAATATTCATGCACTCTTACAAGATAGTTGATTATAAAATCCCAACTTTAGCATTTGAGATTATGTGCAATGCATGAATCTATTTTCAACACCACAATATTGTAAATTATTCACGTCGGTACTTTTCCATTTCGCTGGCGATAAAGTCGACAAAAATGATACAACCGACGCCAAACGGAATATATGAATAACGTGTGATGTCGCCAATAAAGTCTGCTTAGCAAGATTTACGGCGGCGAAATGGAAAAGTACGGTTGTGTCTTACAAATATGACTCTTTTATATGAAATATTTCATGGAAATAGTAAATTGTACTCTGTTGCATGAATCTAAAGACTAATCGTATAATTTAATTATGTGCTTTCTGACAGCGAGACTTTAGTTTATGAGTATTAATACTTGTATGAGTAAGAATACTTACTACACTTTAGCATTGTTCATCAATTAAATTTCACAAAGCGAGAAGTAAAATTATAAAGTTAACCATTTTTGAACAAAATAAATAATTCTATGAACTTCCGAACTCCTTATTTTATAAATCTATCGCTTATTATTCCCTCAAAAAAAAAAGAACAGGGGTAATATATCAATAACTTCAAAATTTAACAGTCAAGAGATAAATATTGTCTTACCTTTCATATTTTTATTACTAATAAATGAATTTTTTCAGCATAGATATACGTTTTTAAATGTTGAGCAGCAGACAATTTTTACACATCAAACTCAATTTTTTATTTTAAATAAAACTGGATGCTGAAGCATTATCGGAATCAAATGAATTCAAAAGCACTAATTCTCTAGATTTAAAAATTTTAATTTCTATTTAATGTTAGTTTTGAAATTTATTTTAATTTTGAAAAATTCTGAACATATTAAGAAATTTGAATTAGAATCAAAATAAATGACATCATTCAAAATGAAGTCTAGTTTAGATGTTCTGCTTAAATAATATTTACTTCATTCTTGACATCATTTATACTTCCTAATATCAACATTTATAATATTAGACGTTTATTCAGTTGTTATAGCTCAAATTATTTCCAGTTTTATATTTGGGTCAAAAACCTTAACATAATACAGAACAGACAAGCTGTTGAAAAATTCCATATCTAATAAATTGAAATTTCTCACTTGAGCCTTTTTTTGATTATGAACCGACATAAGAACATTATATGTATCATCTTTTCTACAGTTATTCAAAGGGTATCAATTACTTTTTTTTTGTTTCATTCACAACATTTCTTTGATACGAATATTCGTCCCACAAAACATTTCTTGGAAGATTTCTTTTTCTTCTTGCAGTTTTATCCACGTTTTCTCTGAGCCATCTGAGTTTTTCTCAATGAATCATCGAAAAGATTTACCAGAAATTCTGTACATTGTAAACAACAAACAAAGGTATATCATCTCTAGAATAACATCGAAATAAAAGACAAATTACAATATTTTTTTTTTTTTTTTGTAATAAATACTCTTTTATTTTTAAGCAAAGAAAAAATATTTGGAATAATCGATGACGTAAAACAAAATCGCCTGCAGAATTTTCTAGCATTTGCGCAACCTCACCTGGCAATTGGCTCACCGTCCAGAATTCAGTAATCGTCATTGATGTTCTGGAAATTTCAGTAACAGGGAAACTGACGATAACAGTTGTGCTTTGTTCTGACATATTGCATCGAATAATTTTACCATTTATTGCAAGTGTAATTCGATAATTAACTCATTTCATATTTAGAATTTTGGACTTCTATATTCTTTCAAAATGTTTTCGCTTATGCGAGATTTTAATGATGATCCATTCTTTAGGTAAGATATTAGGCCTGTGTAAATATGTTAAGAGAATTTCAAAGTAATGTATCATTTAACAAAATTTTAGAAAATGCATTATTCTGTAATTTGGTTCTTAAAAGCACTTCAACATCTAAATCTGTTAGAATGTATGCATTTTTCGCCATTTATATTTAAAAAAAAAATTTATCACGGATAATGCCTTTTAATTTATAAGTAAAATGATAAATGATGGATATTGTTACTGGTATCGACATTTTCCCTCTTTAATGAATTAGTTGAATAATCCATTTATTTCATTAGTAAATTCTGTGAACGACTTTGTGTATTTGGAGGGAGTAATTAAATAATGAAGTAGAAATCCTATTTTAACTGGACGCTTGCTTCGTTTCACCATTATTATGAACTCGTCAGTTGACTTTAGTGTGTTGTAAGTCTCGAATAAGGCTAGGAAACCGATGAGCGAAATTTGTAGTGATAAGTATTTCATTAAAAATTCCCAAGTTTAATTTTAAGCTTTATTAAAGTGACTTATTCATATTAAAAGTTTAATTTCACTCATGAAATTGACTTTGTATTCAGTTGAACTGTAACTTTATGAAAATTATACAGAAATTTATTCATGAGATTTTAATATATAAGATTCGTGTTGTTCAATTGAATGCCATATATTTTATAGTATTTTGAAAAAGAAAAGTTTTACTTGGCAATTCAACTTATAACTACTCTGCTTTTTTTACCATCTTCAAGTCCCGGTTTTGTCTGTAAATTATACTAAACACTGTTTAAAAATGCCACCTATTTAAAAGGAGTCATTGATAACTTGATTTAATTATTTTCTTGTTGTTGCTTTATCTCCCTTAGCTTAGATAAACTAAACCAAATCCAGGAGATCATCTCACTCAATTTAGTTAAAAATTACATCCCCTTCATTCAACAGCTGTCCCATAGAGGCACCAATACAATCTAAGATATGAGAAGCAATGGCAGAACAACGGCTTGTTAATAGATTGTCGTACTGAAAAAAAAAAATTTATATTTTATTCGTAGCTTGCTTATGTTAAAATAAAAATGGCATTTTCTTAAAAGTTGCACTCAAGCACATCACTAAGTGTTAACATTCTTTATTATTTGTGTAATAGTAAGTTGTAGAACATTCTATTCAATTTCTTTAACATGCTATTTTTGTATAACAATTTGTCACTCAAATCTTACAATTTTTGAATTAGAACACTATTATTTTCAGTGTTGCCACTAAGAGACATTGGGTCATTGGCTATCAAAATGACTTGATTTGAAATATAAAATTAGGGAATGTATTTCAGCTTTGAGAATCTTATTGGAAGAGCCTACTTTCAGAAGAATTTAATCTACTTCTTGTACCCTCATAAATAAGTTATCTACCGTTTCTGTCTGTTAAGGACTACTTAAATAAGTATAAATCGAATGATATCCTTAACTTGCTGGCTAAATTTACCAACTGTAGATATTTAAGAGATACAGGAAATAATCTGTATATGTCAGAAACTAAAATTAACTAGTTCTTTCTCATCAAAAGACTGGTTATAAAATTTTACATTGAAAAGGAACATATTATTTTTGTCTTTTACTTCATAACTTTTTCTTTTAATTATATATAATTAATATTGTACTTTTTTTTATTATTATTATTAAAATTGGTAATAGGGTGTCTGGTCAACTGGAATCAGATATTCAGTACAAAACTCATTGTCAAGAATCAGAAATATTGAAGAATAATATATCTGCCAGGGTTAATTTTGAAGTTGACGCTGAAATGAAAATTCTAGGTTGAGGCTCGACTGATGAAAAAGTCTGTGTTGTAAAATGTTTTGATAAAAGGTTATGCTTGCTTCACCTAACCATAGAAAACATTTCTTATATTCATGCAATAAGTGGTTCAAGAATGATAATTATATTTTTATTGATCGTTCTTCTCCATAGTGAAAAAAACTATAGTTAGTTCGCTTGAGTGATGTCCATTTTCTTGATTGTGTTAAAAGTTACTACAGATCTTGTGCCTGGACAAAAATGTGGACAACCTTAGTTTTTATACACAGTATAGATTTTGCAATAGCTGAGGGTGGGATTGAGTGTCGATGACACAAGGCAATGTTGAGTGTATCAAAATTAGATAATCTAGCATTCAGAATGAAAATATAAAAGTGGTTTTTTTTTGGCTTGCAGGGTGGTTGACAGTGTTTTAAATTATTTTATGAAAAATAAAAATGGTGAAGTCCTAATTCAACGTACTTCTTGGCATGTTTTTAAAATGGTGCCAAATGCGGAATTCTCCAAGTCTAAGTCGGAATCAAGATGGCGTTTCATCCATTGGACAAAAAAAAACATGTTAAATGTGAAATATAGAAAAAACATCAACCGAAGTGGTAGAAATGTTTAAAAAAACGGTGAAATTTTATCCAAAAGACAAAAAAAAAGAATTAAATCAGTTTTTTATAGCAAATGTTAAAATAATAAATAGGGTGGATCTTAATTTTACTTTAAACAATAAAACTTGGATAAATATATTTAAGATTATATAAAATATATTTAAAATAAGATTTTTTTAAATAAACTAATAAATAACATAACTACGAAATGTGGAATAAAGGTAAAAAACGGTGAAGTGATGGAAGACATGAAAATAATATTAAAAAACGGGGAAAAAAGCTCTAACCTTATGATAGAGGGATGTCTTTGATCAGGCGAATAAACTGTGACGATTGTGCTAAGGAAATCTAAACGTATCATCATTCACAATGCTTTCTTCGGCGTTAATTAAATAATAAATTTAAAACTAATATAATTAAGTAGTATAACTAATTGATATAATATAAATAGGAATTAATAATAATTAAAATTTAAATATATATAGTATAATATAAATAAGAATAATTCAAATATATATAATACTAGCTGATACCCGCCAGCTTCGCTGGACAGACAATAATATATTTTGTAACCTATACGTAAGATATCAAGAAAATTTTCAATTTTTAAAACTTTAATGATAATCTAAATTTAAAATTTTAAGAAATTGATTGTCTGTAGTAATGGGTTATCATCGACATGCAAATATATGAGAAAAATAAAAAAATTTAATAAAAAGTCACCCCATATATATATATATATATATATATAATATGGATAAAATTCATTCCACCGTATACATGTTACACTTAGTATTGCCAAAGATGCAACCTTTTTTCAGAATATTCATCATGTGCTTAGCTTTCAAATGAAATACCCTCGCAATGGCATCGTGCCTATCATAAGATTTGATTTTGATTTCTGACCATTTAGGATTGCAAGTGACTGCAATCCTAAAAAAAAGTCGAGCAAGTCGGGACATCCCAAAATATCTTACATATATTATAGCCTCTTCAGTTCGTGCATGCATGTAGTGAGATCATCCAGTAAACGAAGATTGTCTTGCATGTGTGCTACTCCGTAAAAAGTTGCCATTTTAATATTTTTCAAAATCCCGCTCAATTTTGGAGCTAAACTACATTCCAAATTTAGAAACTGAATTTATTCCAAACTAATTTATTTCTATCACTAAATATGTACATTTCCTATTTTCGACATGTACGAAATTTCACATAAAGCGCCCCTTCGCCAAAATCTTGCCAATCCTCCATCAGCGCTTCAATATAAAATTATTTGGTATTTTTCCATTCCGCACACGCAAATCTTGCCAAGTAAACTAAATTGGTGACAATACACTGTATGCATATAAAAAAATATATTCCGTTTGGCATCGGTCACATCATTTTTGGCGATAAAGTCGCCAAAATTTACATAACCGATGGATAAGAGTAGATTAACAGATGAATATTACATTTTGGATGAGACTTCTGTAAAATCCGTTCTTAGTGAGCATCTACATTGCAAAATGAGTAACTATGCTAAATTTCAAGTCAATTGGTTGTCTTTGTTGTTGTCAATTGTGTAGTCTTTGAGATCTCGTGATGAGTCGGTCAGTGGTATTTCGCTTATATATATATAGATAAATTAGAATATATATAAAAAAAAAGAAACAAGTCCCTTATTGATATTTCCTTTTATAGTAGGGTTACCAGAAAAACAAGATTTTTATCAACTTTTTTTTGGATGGGTTACCAAATTGGCAATTTATCGCCTTTTTGAATTTTTCCCAGTTGCCAAGAAGTATGCTAATTTAAGATCCATCCATAAAAACTGAAGAAATGATATTTTATCAGTATTTTGCTGTTGAAGTGGTGCCCAATGATGAATTGCCAAATGACTGAGAAATACACCAAGTTAGGCTTCAAGAGTTTGGCATAATCATAATTTGACAGGCTTACTGTAACAGAGTACCATTTTCTCGTTTTTAAAGCTTCTTCCTGCTTTTAATGTTGCTTATATGCTTTAAAATATAAAAGTTACTTTAATCTGAACAAGTGAGTGTAGATAGTTACCTGTTTAACTTGGGCAATTATGCATATATATAATTGTTACATAATATTAAGTATCAAAGCATCATACATTAATGTTTAATATTTTGTGATTCAGATCTTACACTGTGCAAGAATTACTCATTAATTTAAGATTAATGAAAGATTTTTAATTCGTATGGGGATGCCTGAATGTTTCTTTCAGGAGACTGATTTTCTCCTGAATTAAACTTATAATTATAACATCTTTTTCTGTAATTTTCCACATATATGTAGAACCAATTAATGCAAATAATTTGATTCTAAATATGTCTTGGTTCTGAGGGGGTTATATTAAGCCTTTTTTTTTTAGTGGTCCAATGGAGAGCATGCGACGGATGGAATCCATGATGGATAGTATGATGTCTCCCTTTGGCCTTTTTGGAGGTGGTCAAAGAGCCATTGAAGGCCATGACAACAGAACCACTGGTCGTCAAAATATGCTGATGCCATTTGGCTTTGGTGGTAGTTTATTCCCGAATATGGATGACATGTTTGCAAACTTTGTGAGTTTTTTTTTATGTAGAAAGAGACCTTAACCTTGTACATTTTTGACAAGTATTAAATTTTCCTATTTTGGACGATGTATATTTTTAACTATTCCTTATAATATAGAACTTTGTACTATTAGATTTAATTGTGTATACATTTAATTAAGTTCTAACTTTCAGAAAATGACAAAGTGTATGGAAGACTTAGTATTAATATAGTATATTGCATGAAAGGTATCATTTGTAAAAAATTCTCTTCAAAATAATTTGCTGAATTTTTAAGAGAATTTTTTTTGTTGCTTTTATTTCTATGAATCACTTTCTTGTTTCTAATTTGTTGCAATCTCGTAACAATTTTGACATGAAGATTACATTAGCTACTGCATTCAATTATTTTTGTTTGGACTGTTCTTATGAAAGGGGGAAGGAAGCTGACTGGATCAGATTTCTCCACATGCAAGGGATAAGTATTGTTTCAATTGTCATTGACTTAGCTATCATTTCAGTTTTTGCTTCTTAACTAAATTTCAAATTCAATATGCATAAACATGATGAAAATACGAAACTTCTCTGGAAGTGGGGAAAAAAGCAAATCATAATTCGAGAAGGGATCATTTTGTCTAATGTAATTTGTGAGAAATCCCAAAATAAAGTTATATTTTTTAAGACATTGTTAGATGAATTATTTTTAAAATCAACTTTAAATAATATTTTATTGTTTTGTAAAAATGAGTTATTTAATTTTTTAAATCGTTCATATTGCTAGCTGACAAAACTAAAAATACGTTGGCAAAATTTGCACCCAACTTGCGTAAAAGTACAAAAATTGCATATTACATTTATATAGTGCAGCAATCTAGTACTCATCTTGGAGATCCAAAGTTTGAAGCTAGAATGATTTAGGAAGATCTATGTATTTCTTTTACAAGCAATGTATATTTTTGTCAAATTTCAAACCTTTGCAGTTCGAGATTCTGTTAAAATATCTTGGTAATTAAAATAAACAATTAAGCAATTTTCTGTTATGTAGATTGTTTAATACTGGAACTTAATGTTGAATTCAAATGTGTAGTAGTTTGCTGATATTTTTAGCTCTGAATTTAATTATCCAAAAAGATCTTTTTGTATAAACTTGAAATGGAGCTGAATTTGAGATTTATGAATATATATTTAAACATTTTAAATGTTTTTTTTTTTTTTTCTCTTCGTTGGAACTGTAGCTTGATGCATAAAGTAATTCAATCATTGACAGCAATCTTTGTGAAATATCATTATGTGTGATAGTTTTAGCATCAGAAGATGCTAGAAAAGAACCAAGAGTTTATTAGATTAAAGAATTTTATATCTTTAGTAAGGTTTTCAATTTTTCATGGTCAAGACTTGTAGCATATTTAATTTTATTACTTCAACACTGCAGAAATTGTAGTATTTCTATGTGAAGGTAATGTATGTGTAGTTATTAGCACCTATTTCTTTAATGAATTATATAAAAATTGAGTTAAACCAAAGCATGGGATGCCATTTGGCAATTTTAGTTAAAACATAAGGAAATGAAAAATAACTCACCAAAGTTGTGAGGTACAAGTAGTAACATCAAAAGTGAATGGTAAATGAAATCATTTCTGCTGAAGAAAATCGCAAATTTAAACATGATTTAATGAAAATGTTAAGAGTATAGAAATTTTATGGAGCACTTAATATATAATCATAAATTATAATTTTTATTTAATATTTATTTAGAATTAAAATTATGATTCATAATTATATATTATAATGTAAAATATTTATTATTAGATGATTTTATTTATTAAACAATTATGATTAAAAAATTTTAAAAAGTTAAATAATTTTAATTTATAGATATGAAATTAAGCTATATGACCATTATTGTAATGTGTGTGATAGATTTTAATTATTTAAATTTGTGTATCTTACGGAATATAAAAAATTATGAGAGAACATATAGTAGCGTTACACAGTAAGAATTACACTAAAAAACTTTTTTTAAAAAATAGTTTCAAGAAGAATACATTCATTCAACCATTGTAAGCAGAACATTCTATCTTCATTAAAATTAAATCTTTATCCAGGTGCCAATGTTCAACATGTTATCCAAGTCAACAAACATTTAACCTTTTAGCTCGAAATCCTTTTAAAAAAATATTGGAATTTATATTTTTCAGATATATATACTGGGAAAAACAATTATGAATCTCTCCAAAGTGTTAAATAAAAAATAATTTGAAGAAAAAAAAATGGTTGAAAATCACAAAGAACTACTTAATGCTTTTGTAAAATAGTGATGTTTATCAAAAATAGTCTACCATTTTTAACAAATAGCAATCGAGAAAGTAAACACATGATTATGTTGAAGTTTCTCAGTAGAACAGCTATCAGATTCAACAAAAACTGAATATACAAGTTTGAATTATCACATCTAAAAATCACCAAATGCCAAGAGACATCCGATACTTTTACTCAAATCGTCCTGTGGGTGTACAGTAAATACAGTATAAAGAGGATAATGGGGAATGACTTTCTTTATTCATAAATGTTTGTGAAAAGATAACACAGATTACAGAACTTATGCAGATTACTCACACAAATAGGTACTAAATCTACTAATAACAGTAGTAACACTTTTAATAATGTTTGGCTTATAGGCTTATCACATACAGCTTGTTTTGTAAAAAAAAGAAAAAAAACATTAAGATTTCGTACTTCAGAAACAGACTTCTATCTCAGCACCTCCTTAATTTTATAACTGTCTCGACTAGGTGCAAGGTCACTGGGAATATTTTATTAGAATCCTCTCTCCTAATTGAGAAATCAAGAAAACTAAAGCATTTTCAAGAACCCTTCATTGGTATACAACGAAACCTCTAATAATGTCTCTTTCCAACTGTATGGGTAACAATGTAGGTTTGTAAGAATATGAAAAGAAATTTAGTCATATGAGCCAGATTTAAGAAAAATGTTTTGATCTGGATTAAGCTAATTTCTTAGTGTAAATTATTTTTAGGGTATTGCCTTTTGAAAAACCAAATATCTAATGTTCTTGATTATGTATATTTTTCAAAATGATTATATCTATTCTAGCATTGCTAAGGCTAGTATAGTAAATATAGAGTGTAATTTATTTATGCAGAGTCTATTTCTTTGTTTCCAAAGATGTAGTTTTGTCATTTTTTTGTAAATTTCTGTTAAAATTTTAATTTTTAATGACTAGTAAAAATGTATATATTCAGATTGTTATACATATAGTTTCAGCTGTTAGAAACATGTGAATTAAAAATTTACTGACATTAACTACCCTATGTTGTAGGCTTGTAACTCTTGCTTGAATATTGAAAGATGAATATTCATTCACGCTTCACATCCAATAAAGTTTTTTGTCGTTGCTGATTTGTACTGTTGCTGTGGAATTTACTGGTTTTTGAAAAAAGCACCAGTTTCTATCTGAAATATGGTTTTGCTTTGAAGTAGAAAATGCAGAATTTCATATTAACCCTAGAACACTTGCGTGTTTATATATGCTGCTATCGCCAGATATACGTAAAATTTGTGCTCGGGCAAAATTAGTTTTATTTGCTTATATTACATTAATATTGGTTTTAAATATGATGAAAGTCATTTGCTTTTACAATTATATCTAAAGAATTACATGACTTCTGGTAATCTCTATATGTAGCTTTTCCATTTTTGCATTGGATGCTGCTCTATGCCTTCCACCAGAAAAAAATTCATCAAACATAACTTTTGTTGATAAATGGTTCTTGTAAAACTGAAGGTAGTATTGATATTCCAAACAAGGCATTCAGGTCATTATAATTTAAATTTAGGGAACCTTCCATAACATTTGCATAACCTATCTTTCATTTTATTTCTGTATTTGTGCGGGTATTTCATTCTTTACTGCATCGGAAAGGAATTTAAACAATCACTTGGTCCTTATCAAATCAAGCAACTGGACTTGGTCTAATATGAACCATATTTTTTGTACCAGTTTTTTGTTTATCATTAATTTTCGTAACCATTTATTCCTTTTATTAAGTCAGCATCCAAAAATATATAGCCTTGTTTGTTTAGTTCTTGAATTTTTATTTGTAGTCTCTATTTTTCTTTTGAACATGTAATTAAATTTTCTTTTTTTTACTTTTGTTCATATCGCCACTGCACTCCATTTCTTATATCGGAGAATGAATCATTAAATCAGGATCAATCTCTATTTTATCAGGAATATAATCTGGATCAGCATCACTGTCATCACTATTCTATCAAATTCAACGTTATCACCACTTTTGCTGTCTTCAGATTCAAAAATCAATTCTTGAATTTTATCTGTTAAGTACTTGTGCCATTTTACCATTTCTTCAACACAATATGAAGTAAGAATCTAAACTCTTTTATATATGTCATTCATGAATTTAAAAATTAAGACTGTCACTAAGGCCACATTAAAATAATGTGTATAAAAATTGTGTATTAGTGAGTTTTAATTCATGAAGTGAGGTAAATGAACCATATGCGAAAGAAATTGATCCATGTGGCATGCAGCCTACTAAGTGATGCCTCAAAACACTCAAAATCAAACAAGTATATCGGTGGAAGGAAAAGGCCTGAAAAGAACCAATAAAGGACGTAATATTTACATACACTAGTATTCTAGAGTAAAATTGAATAGTAATTTGAAAAACTTAATTTTGTGGAAATTCAGTTTTCAAACTGCAAGTGAAGGTGTTTAAAATACAAGTTAGAAGTGCTTGAGGATGACTGTATTTCTTTTCATATAAGTTGATGTCTTTATCATTTATTTGATTGCTTGATTTTTTGAAGTTATTGCTGGTAATATTTTTGTTCTAATGCAATGTTAATCGCACCTTTCAAAACATGAAATTGGGGGAAATGTTGAAAATTATTTTTAAATGTTTTTAATTTTAAGATTTTGCTTATATGTATTATTACTCTTTCAGTAATTCAGTAGATATTGGATCCCAGAGCATTGCTGGATTATCCAAAATGCAGAATTTCTGGAAAATTAATGCATCAAAACAACCAAAGCCACATAATGTATAATACAGTACTCGCACATAAAGTGTCAAATACACAAAATTACTAAAACAAAATATTGTTTTTGTACTTGTATTATTACTTTAAAGTAGAAGTTATAAAATACTTTTCTATTTTCTTCTACTTATTTGTCTGTAAAAATGCTGAATTATTGGGAAGAGAATTAACTGTCATTATATAGGGGTAGTGCTGTGTTGCATTTCTTACATAAACAATACTTAAATTCAAATAATTTATTATAGAACCATACCTAAAAGCCATCTAGGAGCATTCCCTGTGACTTTTTAATAAGATGTAAAAGTACTGAAAGATTTTTTTAAATCATTTTCCATTGTTGAACTTTTTGTATGAGAATTAAAATTTAATCCATCACTCAATAGTGACCTTATTCCATACTTACCCTGTAACCTTTTAAGGAAGACATACTTGAGGCTTGTAAAAGTTAACAATTTACAATGTTTTAAAAGTTTTTGAGCGATTTTCAACCATTATTTTAAAGTTGCAAATATGCTTTTACAATTATTAACAAAAAGACTTAAATTTTTTTTTATTGAAATTTTGAGAAAATATCCTTGTGTTAAACAAAGGGGATATTTTGATATGTATAATTTGAATGACCTGTTTTCATAGAAAGATTCAGCTGAAATCTTAAGTAACATCATAGCATATGTTTAATTCGATGAATTTTATTTGAGTGTTTATGTGCAATATTTAAAAACTTGTTTTTTAATGTTCTTTCCGCCTTCCATATAATCAACTGTGTAACTTTTGGGGAAATGTTTTAAATACTGCAGTATTAATGAGAGAACCAAGTATAGAGTAATTTTTTGTGTCTGATATCTAAAAATTAAAATAAAATAATTTTATTTATCTTCTGGTTTTTATATCTAAAACTACTTGGTTGTTTTTATGCTTATATGGCAGGTCACAAGCATAATTTATGAAATTTAACCAATTTGTAACTTATTTATTTTCAGAACCCAATGAATAATGATCCAAATTGCCACAGCTTCTCTTCTTCATCAGTGATGACATACACAACTGACGAATCGGGGCGACCGCAAGTATATCAGGCATCTGCTTCTACTAGAACTGCTCCTGGAGGAGTAAGTAAACGTATTATTCGTAATAGTTTATGTGGAAGGATAAATTTTGTTTTGTGGCTTGTCTAGGAAATAGCTACTTTTTTTAGTAGTTTCTGCAGTTTACATTTCTGTTTTGTATTATAAGTTCCTTTTAAAATTTATACTCTACAACTTCCTATTTAATTGTGTTAATCTATGTAAACAAAAGAGAATGTATTTGTGGAACTATGATTACGTATTGCATGATGTCCAAAATTGACAAAATATGAAGCCATACAAATTGTAACATTAAATAGACTAATTAAACTTTATTAAAGAATCGTTTTTATCATTTTATTAATTTATAGAAACATTTTATATACATATATATACACACACACAAATCGTACATATTTCACAGACATAAAATTCTGTAAGAATACCTGTAACTAAAGGAAAAAATATTTAAAGAAATAACTATAAATCAAATTAAATATTTTGTAAATCTAACAAAAATTACTTAAATTGTCAAGCATTCTTAAAATTTTAAACTCAAAACAAACTGTCAAAGAACTGAATAATTTAAAATAAGCAAAGCATATAAAAATGAAAATGTAATTATTACTTTTCCATACTTTTGAATGTGCTACTGTGTGTTTGTGCAGGGAATTTGTTATACTAGTGAGTGTATATGCTTAAAGCCTTGTTTTTTGTTAGATTTTTCATCAGACAGAAATTATCATACAATTTGTCAATTTTTAATTGAATAAATTTATAACAAATCAAGTCGTATTTAATATATACATACCTTAAATATATGCATTGCAGGATCTGCTAGTTATGTAATAGGGAAAGTGACTTTTATAAGTGTTTCATATTTTTCAAAGATGTCTAATTTCTATAATATAAGTAATATGCGAAATATGTTGTTCAAATATAATTTACTTACAATATGGTTTACTTTTAACTAGTGTATTTTGAAAGCAATTTATTAGCATTATGCATAACAGTAAACCAAGTAACATTTTCACGAAAATCCTACTGAAATTTTCTTAATTATGAAATGTGATTGTGTTGGTAAGTGTATTTGGTAATTTCATTCAAATGATGTAGTACTGTCTGTTGTGAATAGCTATTTAGACTTCAATAACTTGTGTTGTAATAAATAATAGTGTAACAAAAGGCTAGTTTTCAAGTACTGAGGTATGTTTTTTAACATCTTTTGTAACTTGTTAATATAAAGGAGAAATAGAGTTAAACATAATTGCACGTTTTTAAATCTTCAGAAAAATATGCTTAGGAAGTCGGTACTATTTTCATGACACTGTGATGAAAATGCTGTTTAGCTACGTCCTTGGCATGATTTTAAAAAACGTTAATGTGGCAATATTTGTGTGGTATCTTGTAAAATATGCAGAATACAAAATTAAAGAAAATGATAAATGTTTTTAAAAGATAATATTCATTATTTATTTCCACAAGTAATTATAAAACAGATTCAAGACCTCTTACTGCTTTGATGTCACTTTCTGGCTAATCTAACTGTATTCACATTATTTCGTATTCAAGAAAAATTAATCCATTTGTTAATTAAACTACAACAAAATTAGTGTTAAAAATTTTCTTGTGTATTTTGCAAGAATGAAAAGCATGATAGGATTTAATACATAAGTATGAATTTTAATAATTACATTAGCTTGATGTTTTGATTGTATTATTTAAAATCTGTTAAAATTTCATTGTCGCTTTTCAAAATAAATCTAATGAAATTCACAATCAAAATAAAAATTCCATATTAATTTATTAAAAGAAACTTCTCAGAAACTTGAACAAAAAGTAAATAACATTTAGCTTTATACATAAATGGTATATTACAACTCAATCAGGTGCTAAATGAAGGAATAAGAAAATGTTTTAAAACTGTATCTTCATTATCACAAATTTAGATGCATCTATTTTCACAAGTACACCAGGTCTCAAGTTTCTAGCTAATATCAAACACATTAAATAAACTTTCTCAAAAAAGTATCTTTTATTCATATGTGAAAACAGAAAAATATTAGGAGAAAATATATTTGCTCATAGTTCATTAATCCGGTAAAGGTTACATTTACGATAAAAAAAAACCTGTCTGATTGGCAAAAAAAAAAATCTTATGAAATCTAAACCTGTGTTATTACCAACTAAAAAAAAACACAACTAGTACAGGGAAGATAAAAATTTAAGGTTGTCATATTTGTCAGTTTCTTGAACAATGGGGCCTTACTGCATTCCTACTATTCAACTATTTTTTACTTGTAAGAATGTATTTCATGTTATTTAAAACCAGTATTGAATTACGTTATACTAAGATTAAACTTTTTGTAACAAATATATTTGACCAGAACTGTGCTTTTATATTCATATTAGTAATCATTTATATAGTATGATTAAAATGTTTTTCTGTGCTTGAATTAAATATTTATCCTCAGTGACTAAATGTTGAGAAATAGAACCATAAATCTTAACTTTTTTCTATAAAGAAATGCTCCTCTATTTTAATGTTTAGACTTTACTATTGCTTGTAGATTATGTTAATGTACTACTTTATCTTCTTTGTATGTAAGGGATAATATGTGTTGCAACATTTTTAAGTGCAGTGTGAAATCTATAATCTGAATAGGTTGAATGTATATTGGATGGTATTAAATTGGAAGAACATTCTATTGTGAACAGGCTTGTCATTTTTACACACAACAGTTTTAATAATGAGGACATTTTCCTTGGCGATTAAATCTAAAATTTAGATCCTGTTCTAACTAAGTGTAAGTATTATTAATTTTTGGATGGGGTTTAATTTCTTCTAGGTGAAAGAAACAAGACACTCTGTTCAAGACAGTAGGACAGGTCTACAGAAAATGGCTATTGGCCATCATCTGCATGAAAAGGGCCATGTGATAGAGAAAAAGAAGAATCGTTACACTGGAGATGAAGAAGAAAATGAAGAATTCATTAATCTGGAAGATGGTGGGTATATATTTGAATATTGTGTTATGTTCTGATAATTTTAATTTTTTGATCAAGATTTTAAAGATTAAGAAACTTTGCTCCATTTTTACTTTTGTAAAATAGTACTTGATTTGGAAACTGTTTAATCTTTAATTTAAAAAAAATTTAAAATTTAACAAATTTAAAAAAAAAAAAAAAAAAAAATTGGAAAATATTATATGGTGTAGAAATGTATAAATGTTAAATTCTATATCTTATTAAAGAAGCTGGGACTTTTAACAGTTTTATATATTGTTTCCTTCAAATGCATGTTTATTTGTGGGTTCGAGCCCTGATAGCCATGTAGCTGGGGTATGACAAATCTTGTTGGGGTCCCAAGTCATCCTGTTGTCATTTTGTAGAAGTTTGAATATGGCCTTGCCAGCTTGGGTGTTATCGTCATCTTTTGACTGAGGTTCAAAATTATGATGTTGGTCAATGGCCGTTGTGTTGCTTCTCAATGTGATGTTAAAAATCTCATGAATGGTTGTCTTTTGTAAGACTGCATTTTTTTTTTTTTTTTTTTTTTTAGCATTTAAGTGCATTTGGACAATTAACATACCATAAATTTGTCTCTATTCTCAGTTTCTACCATTGCTTTCATAACTTGTTATTTTGAATGTTATATTAAATTTTTGAATCATTATATAGAGTGTACTGAATAGTACTGTTACGTTCACTTGTAATCAAACAACAAAATCCTGAAAAACACTTGATTCTAATATCATAAGAATTATATAAATACTTTATCATGTTTTTTTTTTTATCTTAAATGTTACATTGTGAGATTTAAAAACTAAAGATTTAATTTAGTTTTTAAATCTAATTCTCAAATTCTAACATTTAATTTTATTAATGAACTGCCTCGTTGATGCAAGGTATTTTTGATTTTGTGAAGATTTGCTAAAAATTATCCAGGTGTAATATAAAGCTTGCTTATTGTTGGTTTTCAACATGCATGTTTTAACTTTAAAAGGCTCATTTATTTTACTAAAATATAAGTTGAATTTAAGAAATTTTTAATGTCCATGTTCTTTAATAATTAATGAAAGTTAAAGAATTGAATTTTACATTTGACTTTTTATTAATATAACTTAGATCTAGATAAAAGAAATAATAATTTTAAAATATTACTGTTATTTATCAAAATAAAAGTTCATGCATTTGTTAATTAAATTAATGTTAGCATTTGTTAAAATTAACTTTTCTTTCTTTGGAGTTAAAAGTGAAATGTGACATTCAGCAAGTTTTTTGTAATGTTTGATGGATTGGAAGTTATATATTTATAGTTTTCAGTAAAATATATATATATATATCTACAGACTTTACCAATTTGATAACTTAATTGATAGTTTTTGTTTCACATTGTTTTTTTTTTTTTTTTCCTGTTAATTCACTTTGGCAACCTGAATTTAACACCTTTTACTCAATTTTTTCCCCGTAAAATGTTTAATGTGTTTTTATCATGTTGTTATAACTTATTGTACTTTGTAGATGAAACTGAACGATTTGACAGGGAATGGCAGCAAAGGGCTCAGGGATTTAATAGAGGTCCCATGCGTTCCATGGTTGGATATGAAGAATCTCCACGAAGGGCTCGAAGCCAACCAGAATTACTGGCCATTACAGATGGGACATCAAAGTATATATAGTTTTTATTTGTTTTTAAAGAATTAAAAAGAATATTAATTTATTAATGTTGAAAATTGATTCGGAAATAAATTTACAAAAACATTTAAATCGCTTTTGGTGGCATAAACTTCATTTTTTTTTTTTATTATTATTATTATCATCATTATTTTCTATTTTTTGATTTACTTCACAAATTTTGACCTAAATCAGATTTTCATAAAAGGGATCTAGGTGCCTGTAGTTTACATCTTAACTTCTAATTTAGATAATTTAAACTGTTTTCAAAAAATTAAATTAAGATTTTAAGATGCATGTGAACATCAGATGGGGGGGGGGAATGTAAAATAAAATTTTGTTCTTGGTAACATTGTGTGATTATGACTTGTTACATGATTTTATTATTTGTTCTCATTAGTTGTATTAAATAGTTTTAAGATTGTATATTTATTACTTTAGGATATTACCCATACATATATGAAATGTGATTTTCAAAATTTGCTGTTTGTTTGCATGATTGGTTTCATACTCTAATATTTTGAATGTTTTAGCTTAAGAATTCAAACTATTGGAGGAATAAAATTCTAAAAATAACTTTAGGTGTTTGAAGTAAATTAAAACTCATAAACTTATAATGTAGATTGATTCTAATATATACTATATAGATAACAAATATATTTATGTGAAAAGAAAAATCTCATTACTGAAATATCTGATTTGAAATGTTAACACATTGACTGCATGTCACTATAGAGATTGTATATATAGATATGCCCTGATATGGAAGCAAGATTGTACCCAGATGCCAACATGCGTATTATAGGAAATATGATTTATAAAAAGGCATCACAGAATTAACTTTTATTATTTAAGCCTTTCATTTTAAAAAAAATTCTTGACTGTGCAAATGACTAATTGGCATTACATGTCAATTCTTCTCCCCCCTTCCCAAATGCTTCCACATTACATGATGGTGCATGACATTTGAAACGTGAATAAAGGAATGACAGTATGCATTATTTTTAAATAAGTCTATCATTAACACATATACATGTTACAAAAGAATTATGACAAGAAAATTAATTAAGCTTTATATTATAAATACATTTGGAATGTGTTCATGTATTTTCTTTGCTTTAAGTTCTTATAGTTAGGTAAATCCCATAAATACAGAGTCCCTCTTTTGTGGTGTCCTTCCAAGCATTGTTTGTTATCAAAATGTTTCTTTTCATGGTGTAAAAGTACTTCCTGAGCATAATCATGAGTTTCAGCAACTATTTCCTCCAAGATACTATCGGTGATAAAAATCTATAGGATTGTTACCAGGAACAAGTTGGAGTAAACACTTCGATTTTATGAAAGGAAATTGTTTCTTTGATGTAAAATTGTTTTCTCGAATTACATTATCAACTATAGCTGAATCATCCTGCTGACACATCGCTTTTGTGTAATTTATCATCCAAATCCGAAATATCATGGGCACCATTTGGAGAAATGAATTCCTCTTCAATATCATAACTAAAAATCACTTGGAAAACTCAGCCAACAAAGTTGCAATTTCATCAGTTGTTAGAGGCTTATTATCTTGATTTTTTTTTTTACTTTGAAGGCACTGCTCTGTATAACTCGTATTGTAAAATTAATTTTTCAATAAAAAAATAAGTTCAAAACCACTATTGTTTATAGCTAGTTTCAAATCGTTACTGCCTGCCATTACCTTAAGAAATACCTTGCATGCAATGCCCATTAAACAGAATAAACAATCAAAGGTGGATTTAACTGTACCTGCACTTGATAGACAGTTATTCTGTTAAGATTCCCTTCAATATATAAATGTACTTATTTGAAGAGTTAAATATTTAACTTGAAGTGTTATTCAATTGTAGCTCAAAATTACTAAGTTATTGCTAATGTAATTTCGCCATCTACACATGCACATTTTAACTTTTGATATTTGTATTATTATATATATAATAATTGTTGGCTGTTTATGCTCTGAAGATTTTTTTTTATTTGAAACTGGAGAAAAGTAATAAATGTAATTTTACATACTGATTTTCATTTTTGTTTGAATTCTTAGCCTTTCACTTATGTTAGTGTTTAAAATCTTGGGAAGAATGGTAAACATTTAAAAATTCAAAATAAATGTGGCAAAAATATCATTTAAAACTGAAAGGAAATTATAAATAGAAAACTATATAAATGTTCATTGTATCAGTTGACCTTTAGGATTTCTCTTAAGTGAGGTCTTCATCTTATCCTTGGGTTTGGAATAAGAGCTATTCTCTAAACTGAGGATTCTCTTCCTAGGAATTCAGGATGTAATGATTTTATTTATTGCTTTTTACCAAGTTCTTTAATCATGTAGTTGGATAAAGTTATTTTACCTTGAAAAAGATTAGGTTCAGTTATAAATAACTTCAATTTTTTTTTATCTCATATTTTTGCTCTCATTAAATAAATATATTAATTTATTGTATATTCCCCACTATTATGTATGACCTTTCTTCATTTTCCTGGTATGTTATCAATTTCTTCCTTGTAAAATGTGGTTGGATTAGAAATTTTCAACTGATTTTGATTGACTTGCTCTTCAGAATTGAAGCTTTTTCCATTCAAAAAGTTTTGATTATCTCAAAAACATTACCATTTGAGATAATCATGATAAGAGAACATTTTCGACTCTCCTTGTCAACCAATTTGTTTTTCTTCTATTTTTTTCATGTCTAGACCACAGTTGAATCTTTTGGACACATCATAGCCATATCTGGCTCTTGCGCCAATAAACTTAATTTTCTACTTGACCCTTCTTGTCGACCACTCTATTTTCAGTTTTAGTCTAGATCACAGGTTTACCTTTTTGGCGCAGTATGGCCACATCTGGCTCTTGCGGCAATAAACTTCCCTATCACTCATTTGCTCTCCAAATAGAAGAAAAACGTTTATTATAATGTATGCAATCTTTCTGCAATATTTTTTATTCCACTAAAAATGTATTTAAAAGTTTATCGTCATGGACAGAAGGATGTCTTACCTTCAGTTCATCTTTTATTACCTTATCTCCTGAACTGAATTTGGCAAACCAATTTCTAATTGCCTGATCTGTTATTAGTCCTCAATTTCTTTTTCTGTTTATTTTTTTAGCTGTCTCATTGGTACTTCGTGCCCTGTTTAAATTTCCAAAGCTTATGATGAATGTACATTTTCCCACTCCCTGTTTTAAGAGTTAGGAATAGCAGTTTGATGTAACATGCACTGCTCAAAATATTTATCCTTATCTATTTAGTGAAAGCCAAAATTGTTTGTTATTCTTAGTGGATAGATGCAAACAATATGTTCTACCTAGCTGCATTGAAAGTAATTTATAGTTTGATTATATTATGTGTTTGTAGTATTTTTGAATTCTTTGAAAATTTTCAAGATCTTAAATTTTTACTTTGATCCAAAAGAAAACATTTTATCAGCTTATGAAATGGTGAATATCAAATTTAAATTAAACTTTAATAAAATTTTATTCTGAGTTAATTTTTCTCATATTATTTTTGTTTTGCAACTTTGCATGAAGAATTTTGAAAATATTATTTAAACCGTATAAAATTAAATTTTCACCAAGGTTCCAAAATTTTCTAAATGGGTTTAATTTTGGCAAATATTATTTTACACTCATGGACAAAAAAATTAGTTCACCAAGAAATAATTGCGGGATCATAACAAACTTGGCATGAAGGTACATGCTGGGGATATTTGCAAATGATTAGAAATGCAGTGTGATTGCGCATCACGTTTAGCTGGTAGAGGGCAGCATAATGTCGTTCTCCGTGGAGCATAAAACAGGTAACCAAACCTTGTTTGAGTGTGCTGAATCATTTACAAAGGAAGAGCTGAGGTACACATGCCATTACTCCGTTTTCGAGAAGACAAATATGAGCAGCCGTCGCAGTTTGAGAGGGGGAGAATCATCGGCATGTTGGAAGCTGGGAGATCAGCTAGGCGAGTAGCTCGTCAATTAGGCCGCTCTGATTGTGTTGTGAGGAGATGTTGGGACGAGTGGATCCGAGAGATGTCATTTACACGAAGACAAGGTTCAGGACTCCCTCGACAGACCAGTCGTCGAGAAGACCGCCTCATTGTTAGAAATGCACACGTACAGCCAACTGTTTCATCGGCCGCCATCCAAGCACAGGTAGCTTCTTCACTAGGGGCCCTTGTGTCTTCTCAAACCATACGAAGGCGCCTGGCTGAAAGACATTTGGGATCACGGCGCCCATTATTTGTGCCGCCCTTGACGCAAACCCATCGACGCCTCCGTTTGGAGTGGTGCCGCACACGAGGAAACTGGACTGCAGCGAAATGGAACCAGGTAGTCTTTAGCGACGAATCCAGATTCAATATCAGCAGTGATGACAATCGTGTGTGGAGACCCCTGGTGAAAGCCTCAATCCTGTCTTTGCTTTACAGCGACACACCACTCCCTCAGCTGGTGTGATGGTATGGGGTGCCACAGCCTACAACACATGGTCACCCCTAGTAGTGATCCGTGGCACCATGACAGCCCAGCGGTATGTCCATGATATCCTGCAACCACATGTATTGTCACTCATGGTGAACGGCTCCCAGAAGCCATTTTTCAACAAGACAATGCTCGGCCTCACACGGCAAGGGTGTCACAAGATTGTCTTCGCACTGTTACTTCCCTTCCTTGGCCTGCCCGATCCCCAGATTTGACTCCAATCGAGCATATCTGGGAACATTTGGGACGGCGTGTTGGGCATTCCACGAGTTTGAACGAACTAGAGGCAAGGTTACAGCAAATATGGAACGAAATGTCTCAAGACATCATACAGAACTTGTATGCCTCAATGCCAGATCGTATCGCATCGTGCATTCGCACTACAGGGGGTTCAACAGGGTATTAAATCCTCCGTTCTTTTGCCTTTTTCTCTGAAATAAATGATCCTTTTACTTTGATTTTCTAATCATTTACTTATATTAAAGTAGTCATTACGTATGTAAAATTTCGTTTCATTTCGATAACTCTTTCTTGGTGCGCTAATTTTTTTGTCCAGGAGTGTATTATGGTCTTCAGAAAAAATATCCATGAATCCAATTTTTTGGCTGAATTTTTTCATTAATTTCTTTATGTTGCAAATTGTTTATACAAACCTTCATAAATGAAAATTTTTTTCATCTTGCAGCCCTGATGCCAGTGGTGCAGCTAAAAAAAAGAGTGGAAAGCACAAACGCAGGCATGGACTCCTTGGCCACAAGTCTTCTGGATCTCATAACAGGCCCTCTCCTTACCAATGAATGAACTGATATTTATGTGAATGTTTGTAGTCGTTTAACTCACTAGGCGAACTTTTTTGGCGTATATAGATAGAATGGCATATGTGTTTAATAGGTTGTTCATGTTTCTCAAGGTAGATTTATCCCTCCAATTTGTATTTCTGTGTTCTAAAATAAATTGTGACCATCTTTTCATTTTCCAAAATTGTACATTATGATTAATAAATCTTTGTTTTATTAATTTTGACTGAATTAAGTATTTAGAGTGTTTAATCTTGGATATTTTAATTACCAAGTTTTCATTTTATTATATTTATTAGATATTTACGGCTTTGTAATGTGTTTAAAATGTAATGTATTATGTAAAATTGAGGTTTAAATAGCTGAATAGTGTTAAATGATAGTAAAAAATTTTTTAAAAAAAATGGGAGGGAACAAACCCTTTATATAAAGAGAAGTTAGCATTTAAAACAAAAAAAATCTACTGTTGGATACTTATTTTAAAATTTTGATTTTCTGGGAGATTTGTTTGATGGAGTTGACAAATCAGTGAATATGAAAGTTATCAGGTTAAATTTTGAATTGCTGATAAATTTCTTTAATTCTATGTTCAAAATAGCAATTTTAAGAATGAATGGATTTGTTATGAAAAGATATTGATATATAGAAGCTATAGTTTTAAACAGGAGTAATCATTTAAAAAGGTGAGAAGCATGTAAAAGTTGATCATTGTTGAAGTTAAATATTTTGAAAAAGCTGCTATAGAAAATTTTAAGTAACCTTGTTTAATATTATTGGGTTACTTGATTTGGTAGAATTATTTAGGAATTGCACTTCTTAAATTATTGCTTAATTCAAACATTATACAGTATTTAAGTTTGTGGAGTGTTAACTATTCTGTTGATCAGCAATTCAAAATTTATCTTGTCCATATATCTGTGAAAATATAGATATTAAAATTAATTAGTTCATCAAGCTTGCACTTTGGTTTTCACATTTATGGGATATGATTCATGATTTATACCCGAGTGTGTTGCTGAAGTTTTTCTACTGGATGTTTGTTTGGACAAGGATTCTGCTTTTTTCCCAATATGTATTGAAATACTGTTGTATTAAACAGTCAAAGCAGAGATTGATGAATGAATACAAATGCTATTCAATCACAAATTTATAGACAGCAACTTAGTATATATAATTTTAATTTGGAATGCCATTTGTCATTAAAATGTGGTAAGTAAAGTTTTTATAATACCTTATTTAATTTCTCATTCTGACATATTTTTAATGTTATCTTTTTGTATTATTTAAAGTTTGGTGATATGTTACTCATTCTCAGTCTTCATAGAAATGAATCTTGCTCTTGGGCTGCAAAATTGCCCAAGCTTTCTACATCGCTTCGGCACCCATCTCTTTTGCATAATGGCTTCGACTCTAAGAGAGAGTGGCGACTTTGATGTATGTTGTTCTTTATCAACAGCACTTTTAAACTTGTTTTTTCGTGGAAGTAGATTCTTTTGTATAATTGTTGTATTAGGACTCTACTAATGCCGCAGTGGCAGCATTGACTTCTAAACAAATGCTAGCAATATTCAGTAGAATATTAAATTTTTTTATTCATTTGCCAATGAACAAAAGAAAATAGTTGTGCCTTCTTTATGAGAACATTCAGCAGTGATGCTTTGAAACCGGCCAAATTAAAAGATCACCTTGATAGAATGCATTTGATTAAAAAGAATGAAAAGTTGGAGAAATTTAAACACGTATGTAATATGACTAATCTTAAGAC
>BMAW01073732.1:0-16037 GCA_019974015.1 Nephila pilipes
ATAAAGTAATTTAAAATGCTGTTTATAGATTAAGACTGAAATCACTGGTTTTACTCGTTTTATAGGATAGAATACTTCATACTCAGCAAATTATTTTTTAGCGGATTGATCAAAAACAAGCTATGAAATTCCAATTCAAGGAATAAAATTCCTAAAGATGTGATAAAGCAACAGTTACGCTTTCATTTGTGCGACTCTTGTGTAAACTCGCATAGCTTAGTTAGCACTTTCCAAAGTCTATTCAGAATGTACTTCCTCTTCCAAGATTACGAAAACTTAACTTATACATGAATTTTAAACACATCCCCCCCTTTTGAAAAGGCCTTCTAAAGAAATAACATATTCTTACTTTAATTGTGTTTTTGTTTCAAGAAAAATGATTAATTAATTTAAAGCAGCCCAAACTCCATGTTACGAAGGTGTGTTACTTGAGACGTGCATTCTTACTTATACATATACAAATATTTTTGTTACTTATATTGCTGAAAATAGGCGTTTATTCTGGCCTTTATTCAATATTATACTAATTGTGATTTCTTTCCATCATCTCATTATTTACATTAACCGAATAATCAAGAGTACGCTTCACATGTAAGACCTTTAAATATCTAAATATCTTATAATAGTTTCCTTTTAAAAATAAATTGTATTTTTGGCAATTAATCTTTGTAGCTGCTTTCGGAAATGTGCGCATATATATTTGAACCTTAAGAATACTTACATGAACCCTCTCACCTCCATTGAGTCAAATTGTTCAAAATTGCTTAAAAGCTTATTTAAATATGGTTTAAATTTTAAATTGAGATAAATTATGCAAATGATTCGCAACATGTAGATCAAATTTCAAGATTTTCATACAAAGGATTTATATCCCATTTCACACAAACGAAATTTTCTTAGAACTACAGTTTTTAGTAATTTCGTCATTCCTTCTTTTCTAAAATTGCAATGTTTAATCAAAGTATTGCAGGGCTGTAATTATTACTTGATGTCTTAAAACATACCAGTGAGATTTATAGGTAATGACTTATAATGCTTATCTTTATTGTCTTAATTATCTTTTAGAAATCTTAAGACAAATGCAAACTCTGAAAAGAAAAGTACTCAAAATATATCTAGTTTCAAAAGCTAATTAAATCTTTCCGAAACGTATCTAAATTATGAAGAATACTAAGATAGAATGGATAGAGTCTAGCGGAAAATTCTAACCAATAGAATCAGATATACTTGAGATAAGAGTTCTCTTTCAGATTCTTGTGTTCTAGTATCGTCGTAGAATAGATTTGAGGGATTGGTGACCATGGTAACCTTTAGAATTTATGGTTTGTTTCTCTTTCGGATGAGTTTTGAGATGAATCGGAACATTTTGTCAGAGCTTTTGAAGTAGCAAATATTTGTGTTTGAGAATTTAAACTGCTTGGAGAAAAAAAAAAGTTTGGAAAATGACCTATTGATTCCTCGCTTCCCTCTCATAACATTTCTATTTTTAGTTAGACAGAAATTGAATGGAAGCCATTTTGATTGCATTAGTTTTACAAGAACATATTTTATTGGAAGATCTTAAAATTTGAAAGAAACGTTTTCATAACTCTTTAGTTGTTATGAATGTATATCTTTCACGAAATTACTTTTTCTGCTTAAATTGCTTAAAAGAAAATGATGTTATACCTTTTCGTTCTCATTTGTGTGATGAAATACAGTATTGAGTCCTGTCAATTTTTAAAACATTTCTTACCAGTTGACTGATAATAATACGCTTTTTAATGAAAAGAGTTTGGATTTATTTATTGTTTATCAACGTCGAGCTTAGAAACAGAACTAAGGTTATAAGTGAAAAATCTTGTAATTTTCATGCATGGTCAAATGGCTAGGATGAAACCTGAATTGGAGTTTCTCTCCTAACCGCCACACCTTCTGAATGCGAATACTTGAGCCCCGATAGTTTTAATGGGCATCAGCTCCCTGTACGACAGTATTTAGAGGTAAGAAGGTTCCAACCCACGACTAAAAGATTGCAACCCTGACCACTCGGCTACTTCGGCTGCAAAATAAAGCTTTGTAAAGACTTTTTAATTCGTTATATTAGTAGAACTATAGATGATGTGATAGCGAAAAGCCATGCACTTGAGATTGTAAGTAGGAGATATTGACATACTGAATTACACTTTTCCTTTAATGAGAAACTATCACCAACCACCAATGCAGCCGAGTGGAATTTAGATTCAAAGCTATTTCCTAAGTCCCGAATCAGTATGGTTTCAAATATTTTGGAGGAACTAGCTTCATGAGTTTCTTAGTTGCACTTTGCAAATTCTTTCTACTCTTGTTGAATTAGTTAAGTTTTTCCTACCATTCTCACACCAAGAGATGCTTGTTTTGTTGTCTTTCATGTTATGAGATTGTAAATAAATTAACTAAGAAATTATTTACTTAATTTTAATCCAGTCTTGTGCTAGTATCTGGCTACATACGAACGCTGGGGCTATGATAAATTCAGTTAGGTTGTAAGATACAAGGTATGTTTTTAAAATTCGGTGATTGCCATCATAACCTAAGCACAGGCAATTAAGAGTGAATGATTAAGCAGAGAAAAGATATTTCAAAACTTCTTTGAGCATGTGTAAGTGTGTCATAAAATTATGTATTTGGAAAATCTTTTAGTAACACTCTAATGTTCAAAGGTGAAACAGTACTAACAATTGTTAAGGAATGTAATAGCGGAGTAATTTAAAGTTCTGCTTTAAGCTTGAAAAATATATCAAACAAAATCATAATAGGCTGTAATAAGTTTGTGGAGATGGATCCATATCTTACAGGTATTTAAACGAATGCTTTAAATGATTCCAGTATGGCCGAGATTCCATTGAAGATAATTCAAAAATAAAGACAACGATTATTGCATTCTTTCTATTGTTTGTAGGGCCTGATTCATGAAGAAATTTTTACAGGAAAATGTTCTGTAAATGCTAACATTTACTAGGATGTTCTAGTATATTCTTTACAAGGGATCCTTTGGGTAGATCCAGATGGCAGCGCTAGCCTAGTGTCACAGCTGCGAACTCATGACCGAGGTTGTTTTCACCCAGTCACGTATTCGAGTTCTATTTCCATTAAATACACCGCAACTCCTAATAAAAGCCCAAACGGTAAAGGATGATCATACAATCATGACTTGATATTGTGTAGAGTTCATAGTCCCGAAATTCACTGTAAGGGTCACAATCCAACATGATCACAAACCATTACAGATTCTTCTCCCGTTTGACGAATGAAACTTTGTTTCCGATCCTTCCTTAATCCCTGCCAATACTATTTGGTGGACATGGACTCGCGGCCTGTAGTTTTCGTCGAGTCGTACGTTTGAGCCTTGAGGCCACTAAAGACCAACCCTGTTGCCAAGGCTGATGCACGTTAATTATGTTCGAGCTCCTATTGATTTCGTTTGTACGGGTGGAAGTTTGGAACAGGAGATGCCAATTCAGGTGATGTCTTCGTCACTTGACCGAGGTTCACATTATGAGGGCCATCGTCAATACCCATTGTGTTGCCTCTCAGTTCTATGAAAATAAACAATCAAAATAGGATAGATCCAGAATACTCAGCAGTTGGATCTTAATACCTCCTACTTGATAAGGTCCACCTACATTCGGCCTTTGTCTTGGTTTGTAGAGAAGTTGTATCCCTCATTCATCCACAGTACTAATCTGATCTTGTTCAAATAGACTTTTTTCTGTTACCGTACCTGAAAAAGCTATGAAAGCAGAAAGATTTTTGTATGTGTTACACATTTAAAGCTATGTAACGAGTGTTCTCCTTATAATACCGAAAGATGCCTTTGTCCGCATGTTTTAGTAATTGTACAGTTGTTGTTAAAATTGCTTCACAATCAGAGTACATAATTTTGAAAAGGATTGCAAGCCATTTTTTTAAATTTAGGTAAGAATCATTTGCTTATGCTCACATATATTGTCATATCTCGATATGAACACATTTATCGTCATTGTCATATCTAATATAACAACAGTGAATAAATGTCATCGGAATATAAAAAATATATAGATAAGCATTGCAGTATATATTAGAGAGAGAAAATTGTGGTACCCCTCCTTTGTATTAGAGGAGAAGGTTGCCTGCGTATTACAAGGGATGCAACCTGTACTCACGTGGGAGAGGTAGGGACATACTAGCTCCGAGACATGTTAATAAAAGTTGTTTTTTGAAAGACCCACACCCGTTTTAATGCCCATTTGAACATTCATTGCAATTCTAACTAGCTAGTAAGGACTAAGTAGAGATAGATTGAAAGGTCTACCAAAGACATGTTCTTTTAGGATCTTAAGTAGAAAATAAATGAAGATGAAACCTTGATGCAAGTAAGAAAAATTATTTTAGTATTTGAAGTAAATGATCATTATATATTTAGTTACATATTGTAGAGATTGCTATTTAAATTTGAATTTAAAAAAAAATATTTATAATTGTGAAATATATTTATACACACAGAGCATCTATTTTATAATCACATTACGATAGCTATGATGACGATAAGAGAAATAATAAGAAAAAAAACTATTTCTTCATATAAGTATAAATTATAATTATGTGTTCCATTGTAAAGCTTCGTCTAATCTTATTAAGCATTTAGTTCTGTTTAAAATATGGTAAACATTGGTAAAGAAAAGTACTTACTCAAAATTGTTTTCAAGTTATTGGAACCTTTTGACAGTTGTTATCTATTTATAAATGTTTCTGAGTATTTAAATACGCAATTAGTTTCAATTTAAAATTTATGAAACACATCAGATCAACTTAACTACTTATACTGTCTAAGAAAGTAACTGATATATTTGTTGATCACGTAATCCAATAATGTATCTTGTACCATACCCATAATAGAGATTATAGTGATAATGGAAATTTATGCAATTTAAAATTGATTTCAACACAATTTAAGGATTGTAAATCGTTATAGCTCTTAGAAAAGACAAAATTTAAAAAAGTATAGCCATTTCAAAGGGTAACCACACTGCACAAAATTCAAGAAAATATCGAAGAGTTCAACGATATCTGACAACAATCACTTCAACCAAAAGACTTGAAATTTTTTATTGAGAAGCACAAAAAGGATGATAAGATGTTTCAGATTGAAAGATTATCTACCATAATCAAAGGATTACTCAAATCTCAATGTCAAGGCATGGGTTCGTGACAACAATTTTTTTTGACATTTGATGACCTGGAATGGACATGGTTGCGCTTCACAACTTATGTGATGGACAATTTTCAAAAGGTAAAAGACTCTATTAGAGAGAGAGAGAGAGATAATCTTATAAATATATTGATCATATGTTATTTTATTACGATAGCTAAATATAAATCGGTGTTGAAATATTTAGATACCAATCTATCGAATCTAAGAAAATTTTCGATCATTTCCCGCAGAAGAATACAATACATCGGAGCATTTTGTATCTAAAAAGCCTTGTTGGTGATCTCCTTGCGTACGAAAGCAATTCGTCAGAATCAATTAATTATTACGTTTCTGTAAGACAACCAAGTTATCTAAGTATAAAAAAAATGGTTGTTCATATCGCTGTTTCAACACTTTTTGACTCTTTTCTTACAAGATTCAAAAACAATTAGTGAAGAGTATATACAGAATGTTTTTACATATTATGAAGCACATTTCTTAAAACACTTTTTGAATGAATAAATGCGAAAGAGTTAATGACTTACGAGTCATCCTGTAATGAATGACTCCCTTAAGTCAATAATAAGATACCGATTAACCATCAGAGACGAAATCTCGGAAAGACGCATCAGAGGCGTAAAACTTCATAAATAGTGAAGTTGTCGAAATGTATTGCTTCCGTAGCGAATCCTATTACTCATGATTCTAAAGTAGAATGTACTAAAAAATGTGAAATATTTGAAGTAATTTAGATTTTCATATTAAAGTAATTAGCTACATCTCATACATTTTTGATCAAAGAAAATACAAAATTTTGCATGTAATTAAAAAAAAGTAAATTTCTGAAAAATGATATTGGAAAATTTTTTGAGCAGATTTAGATACCAGTTTAGAAAATGCTCTAAAATGCTTATTACAACTTCCTACTAAAATTTTTTAATTTTGTGTTATTTTTTACGAATTTTAACGTAATAAAATTCGTAATTTTGTGTTTTGTGTTTCAGTGTTCCTTTTACAAGAAATTTTATTTGAAATGTTAAGTGAAAATAATGGTTTTATGTGGAATAAATCTTTTTCGCGTGCATTAGATTGTAGCTTTTAGCTAATGGCAAATGTAGAAAATTTTAATGAACATTATTTTACTTTGCGTCACTTTTAAGTTTCATCTTTTTTCTTTTCTATATTCCCAGGAATATCATAAGATTCGTTATAAAAGAAAATTTATAAGTATTTCATTTTCTTTTTTCAGCAAATTAGATATAAATTTATCTCTTGAATATGCATTAAAATTATAAAATGAATTACACTGATGTAAAAATTTTTTTAGACGTACTAATACAAATTGCTCCTGCATTATTAAAGAGAAATATGTCATCGAATTTGCTTCTTATGGAAAATATAGTTAGAGAAACGGTCTTAACGAAAGATTGTAAGTTATAATTGTGAAAAGGTAAAATTTTAGGGAATGAAGTAAAATTAATTTTATCAAGTGATTTTTGTGTACTAAGAATATAATGAATCAGTATTTGATAAATGAAGTTTTAATTTGAAATTGTGAGAATGAAAAATATAAAAATTATATGATATAAGTAGAATAAATATTCTGAAAATATATAAGAAACAATTCTATTTTGGGAAGATGATAACGAGATAAAATAAATTGATTAAAACTTTTATGATGTTTTGTTTTCCTATATTATTTTTTATATTTAAGATATTAGAAGAAATCGATTATAAAAGTAATGTGTAGATTATGTAAAAAATAAAAGACTTACCATTGTTCTAACACCTAGCAGAATCAATAATCAGATACAAAATCGAAAAGTATAGTTAGTAAAACATTCACGCGAACTTCTACAAATATGTTAGAAATTAAACATATAAGAAAATCGAATCAAAAATTTGTATTCCAGATTTTTAGAAAACTTTTAAATAATGTTACATATATGTTTCTAATTATTTTATTCAGGCAAAGTATCACTATTATTAGAGTAACGTAACTTGAAATGATTTCATCTGAGCCTATTTATATTCAATTTTTGTTTCATCATTACGAGCACTCAGCTAACGTGTGCTTTCTTTCGATTATGATTACTCCTTTTTCAATGCAAAATAGGTTACAAATAAACTTCCACGGAAGAAGCCCAATAAAATTTTTTCTCAAACTGAAACTGAATATTATCCCAAGCTTAGAAACCAATAAATAACTTTATGATGCAATTAATCTATTCACAATGTTCATAGATATTCTATACAAAATCCCAGGACTTTTAAAGCTAATACTTAGAATTTTATTTTTTCTCTCTCTATATTTTTATTCTTATTATATTCTTCTATATTTTTATACTCTGTATTTTATTTTTTCTTCTTTTTTCTGTTTTTATTCCATGTCAGACTTTTTCTCCAAAGCTTAGAATTTTTTTTGTTGAATATTATTGAATAAGTTTTGTAATGTTTATTCAATAATTAAAAAATTATTTAATTAGGTGATTTACGTGAATGTAAATATTTTGAGCTTAGTTTTCATTTTTAATTTTAAACTAAATTTAATTCTGTATTGAATAATTTATTTTAGTTAAATTCCTTTAATAACCGAATTAATATCCTTTGCAACATTACTGATAGCGAATAATTTAATTTAATTATTGTTTATAGTGAATAATGTTTGTATATCAGACATAAATTATTGCAAACGATTTTTTAACTTCAGAAGACTTCTTCAATTTTTAACATTTTCTTTTACATATAAAAAGTAATATATGTTGTATTTATTATTTATAATTCATAATGTATACCATATTAATTTAAAATGTCTCTCTTGTCAATTTCTTATAGATATTTATACTTGAATTTTCATGTCCTGCATTCAAAGTATGAAATAAAAGAAGTAAATTTGTGTTTTTTGAAATATGATTTCGTATTTTATTTGTCATTTGAAATTAAATTCATTTAGAATTCTAGTTGTGATTACGGTAAAATTAAATCTTTAAAAGCAAAATGAATGTAGAGTTACTTCAAAACTTACATCATTTATATCGTTCGTTTTCTTTATCGTATATGTGTCTGTTTTGCTTAAATACCCCAGGCTAAATCCTATTTTAAATGAAACAAAATTTTATTGCAAGGAATATTCTATATTTTTGTAATAACAAAGTAGCAAAAACTGTTATATAGATACATTTTCTTTTTCTTAAAACAAAATTATAAACATTTATTTCTCTTTCTCTCACGCTGCTTCAAAAAATTATATTTCATTATTACTTCAAAAATGGTTCCAATAATAATTCATTTTTGCGTATCAATAAATGTTTAGAAAACGTTATTCTAAAAAGAATAATTTTTTTACTAAAGGAATAACTTGCACATTAAGATATCTATATAATTTCCATCACAGATGTTGCGATGAGCTTTGTTGATCATGTCACATTACATTTTGAAAATATATTTAATTTATCGCTATCTTGAATGGAATAAGTAATGACCCATTTTTACCAAAAATATGGTGAAAAGGAAATCCATTATATAAATTTTGCTTGGCGTCTAGTGTTTATTTTACTGTTTTTAAAATAGGATGCATGCACGGACATTAAACATAAAAACTTTAATCTTTATTCGCTTACTCTCCAATTTCTATTCATGAGATGCATTTTGATTTCAGAAAATTTCGACCTCTTAGATTCTTTTAATATACGTTGGCATTCCAATAATAGTAGGAGTGATCAGATTTTTTTGTATATTTATAATACATAAAATAATAGCAAATTTAAATACTTATTGAATAATTTCGTTTTATTTATAATTCTGAGTCCTTATCTTCAGTTATAATATTTAAATTTCCAAGAAATATTTCTGTTGATATTTATACGAATAATAATGAGATATCTTAAAAATGGAAATTCTTTACATTCTTTAGTTGTTAGAACTATTCTTAACAAAATGTTTATTGGTGTCTTTTAACTGAAATTCCAAACATTAAGGGAAATATACGATGCACAAAAAGAAGCATTTTTTTTTTACTGAAATGTGGGGTCGGAAATGAAAAGTATTAATGAAGAAACAAGAAATACTGAATAAAAACCTTTTTGTTTATCTCAGTTTTGAAAGTTTTGTTAAGAGAATCGTTTGAAAGAATTTTTCGTGCTTTGACTCCATCTAACCGACATATTACGTGTCCACGTGCTTTCCCGGAACGGTTCTGTTAATATGTGGGTTGGTGTTGTGAATTATTTTCTAATAAGTTCGTATTTATTATCATATTCACTCAAAGGTACGATATATCGCATCTTTCTAAAGACGCATTACCAGAATTACTTGATAATGTTTCAGTTATCGTTTAAAATTCCATGTGGTTTCTTTTGCTCTGGACAGGACTCTAAATCAGATCTACATTTAAGTAGTTACCTCAGTGCCACTTTTGGCCCTCGATCTATTCATTTACCTGGCCAGCATTTCAATCGATTTATCAAATGTCTATTTTTCTTATTTCCCATAAGAAAAAAATAGACACTTCAACGACACTCATCTACGAGACTGCTATACATTCTAAAGATGACCTCATTGCAAAACTGTCAAACGCTACTGCAACAATTCGTGAAAAACTTGACCTCTTCGAGCTACATTTTCTCAGTATTTCTTTTTTTTTTCCGCCAATACATTTCATTTCCTACCTCCGCATCGCTGAGGAAAAAACTTCATAATGTAATTATATTGTATAATTCTCTCACAATTCGACTATGACCTAAAGGACAAATCCGTTTAAGAATTTGACATAAGTGAAATAGCATTCATTGAGGAATTGTTTTCTTATAGTTATTTTAAATGATAAGTAGCCATGTTATTGTTATTTTAGCATAAACTAAACCAAGCTATATGTATATGCTATATATATTAATACTGAGCTATGCATATTCCCCACAAATACTGAGGGAGAGAAACAATTTCTATAAATTCGTCTCTTTTCAATACATTTTAAATTTTGTTTCTTTGCACTTTTGTTTAGATATTTCTAATAACTGAAGTTACAAATATTTTCTTATACTTTAATGTTAGGATCCCGCCCCTTTTTATAATCATTAACACAAAATTCTGTAGTAACGGAGCTTTTGTACAGACTTGCTTATCATATGATAAGCAAGTTATTACTATTAGCCTGTGTGGTAAATAAGTTAAAATTTTATATAAAAATAAATAAAAATATCAAAATATTGACTTTATGTTAAAAAATATAATTTATCCAGTCTAAAACACTTTTAAATTGTATTTCAATATTAAAATTTTTCTCATCTTGTGTAACTACTCCATGTCTGTTGAGAAAATATTATTACGTAACGTTTCTGGTTTGATTTGAATTAAAACTGCAATAAAAAGATTTATTTGAGAGAAATTGGTAATTGAGAAATCGGAATTTTAAACATGTTCGAGTAACAAGGTTGATACTTGCGTTAGCTCCTTATTTTCCACGTCTCACGAGAGTTTTGAGACTCAAATACTTTTATAGGGAGTTTCCTTAATTCTCTAGATAATTCGTTTCTCAGAATTATCTAGAATTAGATGAACTTGTGACTCTACTGGAAAATTATCGGTCTCCAAGTTCGTAACTATAACTACCGGGATATCGCAGTCAACTAGTGCATAATGTACAATGAAAAATAATAGTAAATTAGTAAAAGAGGCACATTTCTAAATAGTGAGATAATTCCTTATTAAAAATTAACGAGAATGTAAGACAATTGGCTTTTTTCAGAATTTTGAAAATGATTCATAAAGGTAATTTGTCAGTATCAACAATGATATTAACAATATATTGTTTGCTTATAGTTTCATAAAACAAATAAATGATTCAATTAGTTTTTCTTCTATGCATATTGTGAATATCGATGTCTAAGATAATTTTTTCTTCATAATAATTCTATTAGAAAATGGGAAATACAATCATTTATAGTACTACATTTAATTATTTTTAACTGTAACATTTGTGCATAAGATTTTATAAAAGAATATAAGTTTAGCAATTAGGAAACTCTTAGATAAAAAAGGCTGATAAAAAAAGGCAGATTTAATAATAATGAAACATAGTGAGGAATATTTCGATTGTTTATTGGGTTCCTATATTCTTTAATTTCAGAATAAGATTGTTATCCAAAACATTTTTTTTGTGTGTTTCTAACATACCCTTTTTCCAGACACTTTTTTTTAAAAATTTTCTTTCACTTGATAATTTATATTATTATCGTTACCTTATGAAGCTTAAGATTTCCTTTACTTAATAATGACGTAAATATTTAGTGTGAATATGAAAAGAAATAAAATAATATGAATCAAAACGTGTTAATTCTTAAATAGTATCCTACAATATAGAAAATTTCTCTAAGTATCGAGATAAAAAATTTAGTACACTGTTTTTTTTTTATTTTAAGTACCTTAAAATTATACATTAGTAAGTGTTCTAAACTCACATATTGCATTAAATTTATTAGTTTTTGATCCATCAAGAAATTTATATATTGCTTGAATATAATGATCAACTGAATATTTAGTGTTTATATTTAACCTTCATCTTGGAAGAAAATCCTATCAAATCCGTAATCAGGGATTGCTTTTGCTATACCAACAATGTAACAATATGCAAATAAATAAAAATTTTAATAACAATTACGGAGCAAAAAAAGAACACAATACTTTTAATAACAATTTATCAGCTTAATTTGAACAATTTTCAATTATAAATTATTATTAATAACCATTTAGAATGCTCGTTAGTTAAATTATTACGGTTGTTGATTGAGCTAATAATCTAACAACTACAATCTTTTCTTTATGCAGATATTTTCAGAATAAATAAATGCTCAAATGTATTTGAAAACTACCTTTATTTGAACAATATTAGTCGTTATACTTGGCATGCTTGACGCAAGATGTTGTTAAGTGTTTTCTTTACTGATGAATTATAGAATATTTTGTTTTAGAACAGGGAACTTGAACTGTCTGTGTCTGATTATGAACAAAAATTGGCTTCCTTCCCGTCTTAAATTTAAAACTAATGTTTGAATTGGATATACTCTTGAACACGTAAAAATGATATAAAAGATTTATAGTTGGTTCTTATTTTTATGAAACTTATGCGTTAAATGAAACATATACGTATATAAGTTATTCAATATGAGAGAGAGTTTAGGAGATTGTACAATAAAATATTAAATTTACCTGGAGTATACATTAACACCTTTTACATGGCTAAATACATATTCAATATATTCATTTATGTACATTAGTACCAATGCTTTTGTTTTGATTGTTGTTTGGAATCTTCTTTCTTGTTGAATCAGCAGCAGTCAACAGCATGTACTCCTGCGTTTCATTGAGATAGATATCTGTTAGTGATATTGTTGACCATGCTTATCGTTAATTGTTTCCATATTATTTGGAAAAAGTTGTAGATGAGAATTAGGAAGCTAAACATTAATAGCATGTGACAAACCCTAAGTTTTGAAAAATTTTCGCCATATTCTGATCTATACTCTGGAAATTTTGTTTGAAAATTTTTCACAAACTCCTTAAATGAAAACCATGCGTATTTTCCTATCTTCACTAGAACGGTTCCAAACTGATCACTTTTCATAAGTTTCTAGATGTCTTAGGGCTTATAAATATACCTTTTCTTTCAGCATCCCATATTGACAGGAATATCTCTTGCATAAACGTAGATGCCTTATCATCCTGATCGAGAGATTTTATGAAACTTTTTATCTATCCCAGTTTTTTTAGAGTGGTTGGAGTAATATGTTAAATGGTACTGCGAGAGGTCTATTAAACACATATTTATCACCATTTATCACAGACATCCCAGAAGACGACCCAGACTCACGTTAATGCTTATCTTTTGTACGACTGTCCATTTGCTCATAAAACATGAGTATTCCTAGAAAAATATAAATGACTTTCGAATCAACACAAATCTTTCGCATAAAATCATCGCACATTGTACAAGTAATATCTTCTTCAGTATTTAATAACTTTTTTCATCTGCATCCTACAAGAATGCAGTTAACATTTGCTTCTGTTGTGAAGGAGTATTGTATTAAACAGGTATCAGTAAAAAGTTGACATTTCTCTGGTTAAACACAGATCTAAAGATTCATGATGCTGGGAACATAAATGCAAAAGCATACTTAACCATATTTTTTTATAGAAAAAAAAAACCTAATTATCTTCTTATATGGAAATTGCACATAACTAGCCAACGCATTCCGCTGCTGAAGCCTCGATTTTAGGAATTGAGCTTTATTCTTATTTAACTCCAAATTACGCACCAGATCTTTCAACTCTGCTTGCATTATCATATGGAGCAAGAATACTTCCTTCCAAGACTTCATTTTCAAGGCTACAAGATAGCATGCATTCTTTATGAAATGAAGCACAGGAAAACTTTCACTATGAGGATCTGGCCTTATTGCAAAATAGATACTAGATTATTGAACATGTATATTTGCTTCTTGAAATAAATTCCTTTTGCTACTGAAGTAATACGAAGATAGCTGTTCCCAAAATAATCCCTAGGTATATGCTATTTAAACTATTTACACCATACTTTTAATCTCTAACAGTATGGTGAAAGAAAAGTTTAAATAAAAAAAAGTGTAGAGCTCACAGGTTATCTTATTCGCCAATTTGACGTCCAAAATAAAGTTTATTGGCAATTTTAATTTAGGAAAACATGCTCCGTCAGTCAATAATGTTCTTGCGAATTCTCCAAAAATACAGTAAAAACAATTACTGGAATTAACTTACTTATGAGTCGTTTTAAATTCGTTCGTTTGTCAGCCTATTAAATGGTACACTGATCAAATATATATTCTATAGGAACAATAATGTTCTAATCATAATGTAATGTCTGATGAAACTCATCTTCGAGGAGCCTATTATATTTTTTATACATCCAGGGTCATTTGTCAGAAGTGATTAAGCACTTTAAAAAGCAATAAAAATATCATGAGATATAATTTAACTCAGATATCTCAGAAATGAGGACAAACTTTACTTTTTTTATATTTTCTAAACTCATAAGATTATGGTTATTTAAATTTAATAAAATTGACAAAGAATTTTTCCTTTGTTTAGCAGTGTTGTAATTGTAGAATTTTTGAAATAAGTAACAACAGGGCGTTCCTCTTTTTAAAAGAGTTTAGTATATATATTTAAGCTTACTTTAATAAAAATATCTTATAAATGAAACCATGTTAAGTTAACGATAAATTAGATGAACTAAAATAGATTATAACATAATATTGTTTTCCAGCTCATGATAATTTCTCCCATCTATTTTGGCATCCCCTGCAGCCCATTGGTAATGGCTGTGACCTCCTGATGAGCAAAATTACAGTCGAGGTAGGTATTCCATTAAAGACCATGGGAACTGATGTACGTAAAATCTGTCAGTACTAAAATTTCTCACGTTGAAAAATTTTGTGAAATTTTGTGTTGTGAAATTTTGGAGAGTGGAGTTCCGGCTCAGGCGTCGGGCTCATCACTTAACTGCTACTCAAATTTACTGGGTCTGTTGCCAACAAATAATGCTTTCCTTCTTTATTCAATGTTAGCAAAAAATCAATCAGCTCCATCTGCTTTTGAATTTTTTTCTCTTCCAAGTTATGGGAGGGCAGCAGAATAATCTTCATCTAAACATTAATATCTGGAGTTAATTTAAATAAGAAATACCTTTCAGAGGAATTTCTTACGAATATTGATTAAATCATATTTCTTATGTCAAATTTAGTATTCATATCCCTTGTATAAATTTAAAGTGAAGATTTGGGATTGGGACTCGTGTCCAGTCTATTGTATTAGTCAGAATTAATCATGTATTGAATAGTCAAAGTATTGATGTAATTAGATTAATCAACAAAAACTAATCGAATTTTCAAAACTGCCTAGTAAGCATTAGAGAACACATCTACTAAATTTATTTTTTAACTGATATAGATGCTTAATAATTGAAAAATAGGTGTATTCTGCAACTTCAAACTCTTGCCTCATGATATTACAAACAAATGAATCATCATTTTCAGAAAGTTCAAGACGCAAAAGATAAACAAAAATGACTAGAAAAAGAAATCGATAATGCATTCATTTTCCCGAGAAGAAATAATGCGTTTATTTATCAAGCGAGCCAATATAATCATCCTGACATATTTAAAATTTTTATTCTAGAGGCAAAAATGTATATATTGAAGACAATGAAATCCTTAGTTATATTTACAGAAAAAATTAGGCGCCGTCTTTTAAGCTCCTCTCTCTTTTCTATTTACTCAATAGCTCGCAGAATGATCTAAGTGCGCTTATGTGAAAGAGACACTCATTTATTTCCAACTCACCCTAGAGTCAGGGTTCTTTAGCTGGGAAACAATTGCAGAGACAGAGAACGACAAAACGGTTCATTGATTGGGTTGGTGTTTTTTTTCCCACATCACCACGAGGATAAAAGGAGTTTTCTGACGTTCAAGATGGATCAGAGAGGTCGTCGCTCCGGGAAGGCTTCATGTCACTTGAGCAACTAAATCCGACATGAATGAAAGCACTTCGTGTTTGTTTGTGCCATCTATTTGAAACGAACGAGCTTGAGATGATAGGAAAAATAGAGTATAGTTTTAGAAAAGAAAAATTTTCAATGTCATATGCAAAATCTTATGGGCTGAAATGTATTTTCTGAAATATATTAAATGAAATGTCTTAAGATATATTTTTCTAAAAATTTAGTTTCGGACAACTATTCCAATATTTTAACAAGCAGTTCAAAAGAATATATTTGAGAAAGGTTTAAAACATTCTTCTATAAATAGTAAGGTAGTAT
>BMAW01073736.1:0-38183 GCA_019974015.1 Nephila pilipes
TTGTCCCCTTCAGCAATTATATTACATAACAAGATTGTTAGATAGAAGGTACAAGTGAACAAATGTTTATGAAAATTAAATGGAGAAAAAATAACATTAAATAAGAAAATAAACTAGTAATCCTATAGAAATATCTAATATGATTTATAACAGAAGACGAAAGAAATGCAATATTGCTAAAAAGATTATTTGAGAAAATAAATAAGAAAACTTACAACCAACACAATAAAATGTGAAATCTATAAGAAAAATGCGTGACTGAACTTCCGCTCAAAGTCAAATGTATTAGGCAAAAGGGGCAACCCATCTACCAAATAATGGTAGAAATAAATGAAAAGTAGAAGATAACTATGCATATTTAAAAATGTATAACTTTCATACCCAAATTATAGTTAAAAGAACAATTTATATCAAAGAACGGATATGAATAGTTAATTATTAATCTATATTTATAAATGGGCAATCATTAAATTTTAACTAAGAAATATTAATTTTAAACAATAATAATGAGTTATTCGCAGTTATACTGTAAATAAATTTTGAATAATTAGAACAAAAGTATTAATTATTGATTAGTAAAAATAATTATTGATAATTTAGTATAAAATAATGATGATTAATTAATGGAGAGATATTAGACAATTATTAGAATAATTATGAGTATTAAAATATTCATTAATTATTAAAGAAAAGGGATTACTAAATGATTATAAAAGATAATTGTTAATTAATAGAATAACAATAAAAATTATTAAAATAATTATTAGTTATTGATTTCTTGCATCGAGTTCAGAAACTGCATTTTAATTAACGTTTTATAACATATCATCTCTGATGTGCATTTTGTGGTGTTGCATTATTTCTATCCAACTCTTGTGCTATAACATAATCAAGCGCAACTAACTCTAAAAGTTAATAACCTATGCAAAGACTCGCATGTGAGTTCCATCTGAACTATTTATTTATCAATTACTGTTATAAAATAGTCAATGAGTTTTAGCTCTCTATGGGCCTTGACATTAACCCACCTATTTAAATATTATTGAAATAATACGCTCTTACCAAAACCTTTCCAGTTAAGGATACTTTGATTTGTCATATCCGTTATAGCCAGTAACAACTCTTGATATTGTTAGACTCTTGCTAGAAATACATTCAGAGTTAATCTCATTCTTCCTGTATCCTTTAAATTACTTATGTATCATCATATCTGAATCACTTCACTTTATTTCCACCTGCATCTAATTAACATAATCACGTTTCATTTTGGTTGGAAAGAAATTGCTATTTCATGCAATAAATCTCAATTAAAGTCCCCAAGTTTAGTTAAGAGGAAATCACGAATAACCCGACGCCAAAATTTCAGATCCCTTTTAATCATAGATGAGAACTAGTCCTGTGAATACAGAATATTGGAGTTCTGATACATCGGTGCATTAATTTGATAATAGTAGTAATTGGAAATAAAAACTATCTAATGATTTCATATTTTGATAATATATTATTAGTTTTCATAACATGAATGGAATTAGTATAAAAAATTTACAGAAGTAATTTTGGATTTGTTTCTAAGTCTTCTTTTTCGTAGTTAAAATAAATCGACATATAGTCTTCATTGGCACTTCTATATCAATAAAAATAAATGCAGGAAAAACTGATTTCAAAAACCTTATTTTCCAATAGAAATGAAATTTTAAAAAGATTGTTTTAATCTAAATTAATTTAAAGTTATATATTTTAAATTAGTATTACAAATTGTAATGTGTTCTGAAGCGATAAACTTGTCTAAAGCATTTTCAACATTCTTTGGATGTGTGTTTCTAACCAAAATATTTACACAAAAGACAACCAACATTTATAAGGAATTAAAACAGAAAAAATTATTTTATGTTATTAAATATTTATTATTTTCTGATTTTAAACCCTTTATATTATCAATCAATTCCTATTAGAATCAGTTGATCCACCAGATTAATAATAAAAACAATAAAGATATATAATCTGCAATATTTTCTGAGGAATTTCAGCTAAGTCCCTCTTACAATTCAACTATCCCCCCCCTCAAAAAAAAAAGAATCGATCAAATATTAATATAAGCCGAACCATTTACCATAACTCAACGAACATAATCAATAAAAAAAAACTTGATACAATTGGAATTTTTTAATGAGGTTTAATTTTTGTTCATACCTCACAATATGAAGAAATTAGAACTAATTCAAAACAGTACGAAATCTTTTCTCCAATTTTAGTTCGTCATAGTATATTTTCCTTATAGCAACAACACGTCATTTCCTAAGAGGCAATATTATTACCCGGGTCATAGACGTGTATAGTAATAAGCAAATATAATATAATATAATAAGCAAATTTCCAAATCATACTTGCAATACTTCAAGTCATGATCAATTTACCTGGATTCACAATCAGAATCTCAAGATAACTTAAAAACTTAGATCAATTTATTTTTTGGGAACATCTTAATCCAAATTTCAAATTATTGATTTAGATTTTTTTTCTTATTAGACTTTCTCTTTTTTTTTTTAAAAAAAAAATATATTATAGCTAAAAACGCAAAGACTAGAATTTTAAATCTGAAATATTAAATCATAACTGAATTGCAATTTTCTTCTTTTAAAGATTGTTATTTTTCCCTAAGAAATTAAAAGATAATCTATGTTTAAAAACAAAGTAATTCAAATTTCACTTTAATAATGAAGTAATGAATGATATCAAAAGAAGTTATGTGAACTTAGTCAGTCTACGTAAGATCTTATTTAGATTTAGTGTTTTTCAGAATTAAGCGTATGCCTTTCATACATAAGACTACAAAGGTAAAAAATGAACTTTAATTAAGAGCTTATCTTTCATCTGGGCTAAATAATTGTCAGAGAAACTAATGAAATGCTCAAGGGGAACACACACAGATACTTCATTTTTTACATCTAAAAGCAATTTTCTCAGAAAAAAATATTTCTTTTCAACTCTATACTTCATATAACTGACTGAAAAGGGAAAAAAGCCGTTCATTCCTTTTGAGACGCCTGGTATCCTGAAAAAGTAAGCACAATTGTATTTGCAGATGTGCTATAATTAAATACGTTGTTTGATTTTGCTTACCGCAATAAAGAAATGAAGAAAACGTGTTTATGATGTGATGAATTATTTAGTTTAACTAATGAGATGTAAAGGATTGTAGCTTTTGTAATCTTCTGAGGATAGCATCTGTAAAAAGGATGAAGATTGCGAAGTGGATATAGAAGGATAAAAATAAATTGCTTGCTTTTTACCTAATTTTTATAAGTGATGAAACAAAAAATGAGAAAAGGTTGCAAAAAACATAGCAACTTTTTTGATCCATCGCATAAAAATAATTGTAAAAAATGCGTGTTTCTGATTCGCACTTTGAATTATATGAACGTATATTTACTTGATTTAAATTAAATGGACTTAGGTTTTAAATATTTAATTTTTATGCTTTGCGTACTTAGTTTTTCCATATTAAAAGCGAAAAAGAAATATTTAATGTCTGAATATTTGTAAAGCTTTTAAACATACAGAAAAAGGGTACGAATTTGTTTGTTATCATTCATACGTTTAATTAATCAAAATTTAATAGGTTCTTAGAAATATGGATAAAAGATAAAATATTATTTTTATGATAGAAATAATTAAGAATATATTAGTTAACAAATTTAATAAGTCATTCAAAAAATGGCAATAAAGAATTTATTTCAAATACACAATGAGTAACCTAAATATTTTTATCAAAAGTTACTCATTCCATTTGGAGTACAATACAATAAAATAAACAGACGAATAGAATTACATTTATATAATTTCTTAAATAAAATTTTTTAATGAATTTAATTTTGCTGTTGTTGTTTATTGTTGTTGTCAAGACTGTTTGAAAGTATTATAATTATACATTCAATATGCAGGAGCAAATAATTAAATAAAGGAAAAAATTTAAATAATATTTAAAAATTTAAATTATTTTTAATGTTTTCTGCCAGGTCGAATTGAATTTAAAAAAGCCCATTAAAATTTGACTTTAAGAAAACTTATAATACATTAGGCGAAAACTAGCTAAAACAAATTCATTCAAATAGTAATATAGATATAAAAGGTTAAAAATGATTATACATTTCGGGTGGAATTTTAAACATTTGATGGTAAACTTAAAATACATCTATATTAAAATTCAATTTTTTGTTAATTAATGTTATATATTATATTACCTAAATTTTCTGTTGCTAAATTTAAGCCAAATTTTTAAATAAAAAAAAAAAAAAAAAAAAAAAAAAAATGAAAGAATATTTTTCTATTCAAAGGCCATTTTATTGGAAGTGTTATAAAGTGCTATATATATTATAATAAATGTAAATTTTTGTATATTGATTTGCAATTATAATTTGAATAAAGTTTTTGTTTTTTTGTTTTCCAGGAAAACAGTAATTATATATATATATATATATATATATATATATATATATATATATATATATATATTATTATTATTACATAGTTATATTTTAAAAACTTAGTTTTAATAAATTAAATTTTATTAATTATATTTAAGTTATCTTATTGTCATCGAAACAATCGTGTACAGAAATTTTCAGGTTAATTGAGAGTTTCAAAATATGAGAAAAAGAATTCAAAGCTTTGACCCAGACAAAGTTACAATGTGAGTTTAAGAAAGCTTATTAAAAAGTATGAACATTAACCATATAAGAAATTAATCAACAGCCAAACACTTGGCGATGAAAAATTTTTTGGCGATAATATGTCAAATGTGAAACATCAAAAATGACTCAATCGACATGTGCACGGCTAAAAAAAAAAAAAAAAAAAAAATCACTAATCTGGTGATATGTAAAATCACATGAAGTGGTGAGCCTTAACTGCATTTCAACCTTCATTATGAAATAAAATAAGAAGTAAATTAGTAATAGTAGAGAATAATAATAATTAGCAATGAGACATTGAAGCGACAGCTTAGAAGTGAAATAGAAAGTATGATAAACTCGGGGCAATACAAATCAGGCTCCTTAAAACTAATAAATATGAGTATCTCAGGTGATACAATTCACTGAATTTGACAAATCAAAACTTTCTATTAAAATTCACTGAAAAAAAGGGTAGGAAAAAATGCAATTTAGTCCAAATACATGGCACGATTTCAAAAATCGCCAAAAGTGGCGATAATATCAACGGATGTCATACCTAAAACCATCATAAGGCAAGGAAAAAAACAAGGTACTTTTTGATATACCTTTAGGGAAACATCGCAAAAAAAAAATAATGTCATCAAGGGTGGTTGGGTTAATTGCATTTCAACCAAAATGTAAACAGGGAGATAAAATACAAACATAAATAAGAGTAATAATAAATTTTAAAAGTTTGCAAAAAGCAGTAAATCAACTCTTATAGTTGTCGCCGTTTCAGTTCAGAAAAATGTTTCCCAATTAAAAAAGAACTATTTTTTCAAATATTTTTTCTTCACGCTTTTTTCAATTAAAATTTTTAGAGGTAAGAATTCATTCAAAACAGTTGAAATTATTTTACAAATAACTAAAAGGATCGTAATAACTATTTTAGAAATAAAAACTTATTAAGCAAATCAGTACTCTGCCATTTCGCCGGCTTAAATCTCCCCAAGCAGACTTTATTGGCGATAACACAATATACACAAATTCCTTCAGGCTTCGAATGTATCATTTTTGGCAACTTTTCCGCTTGTACCTGTGAAATGGAAAAGTAATAACAAATCTAAATCAAATAATTTGTAAGGACATACCATGACGTTATACTTGACATACATGAAATTTAAATTAAAATTTCTCAAAATCTAAGTTGAATTTTTTTTTAAAAAAAAATTTCATGATGCATATCATCAGTATCTATAGAATATTTATTCCAAATTTCAGAGTACTGCGTCTTCTAATGTTTTCGCTAAGCAAACGAAAATAATAGCAAATTGTTTATTTTATTAATAAAGATCACATTCTAAAACCTGGATGCATACGAATTTGGAATTCTTTCGGATGCAGAGTTTGGCCCATTTTCGACAAACTAATATTATGTGGTATTTAGGCTTACTCGAAATGTGTCCTGACAATCTTCATCCCCAAATAGGCAGAATAGAGTCAATGAGGGCGAGTACTGCATTTGATCCAACAGCATATAATATGCATAATTTTTTAAAATACTAAATAATTTTTAATCCAAATAATAAAAATTTTTATGTTACTTATGTAGACATATTAGATTGTTATGGCATTTATAGTTAGAAAGTTTATCAGATATACGTATGTACTTATCAATTTTACATTTTCTCTTGCACTCACATCACTGATATACCAGAAAGAGATTATTTTTTTAACACATTCTTGTAGTTAAATTGCTAGATCTGCTAATAATCAGCAATAATATGCAAAATAGTCTGGTATTCATAAATTGAGAACTTATTTCTGGAATACAAGCATGAAAGTATTTCACGATAACTTTCTTCATTTTAAATTTTCTACCATCAGCTCTAATAAATTTCATGGATCCCTTCTTGCTCTGTCAACATTTGGTACTCGCAGTTTCGTTGTATCACCAACTTTACTTGAAGGATATTTAAGATTTCCAACTTTCAATATTTTCTTTTATTTTGATTCTAAATCTTCTTAAGCAATCATTCTATGTTTTATACTTGTTCTCGAATACTGAAAATATCTAATAGATTAAAGAGACCTCTGCAACATTTTCTAAGTCTCAAAATTAATTTCCTGGAGAGGGCCATTTTACGATTGATCTTTATTATCCACAACACAATCATCTTTTATTTTGCTATTGATTTTTGAAGCATTATTAACTGTTTCGATTAATGTCCGACTATTTTTTTAGTTGTAAGCTATTCCATAGAATCATTCAAAGGAAAAGGTTTTTTTAAGTCTTTTTTTTTATTTTCTACCATTAGTAAAAAGCCATTATAGTAAACTTACATTACAATTATAGATTCTATATACTACCCTTAGTTTTACAATCATTATTAAACAAAATTTACTGCTCCTTTTTTGTATTATTAAAGAAAAATTCATCAAAACAGGATTATATGTCAAGATATGCATATTTTTTACAGATTTATTTTATTATTTAGATGTTATTAAATTTTAAAGAAGTTATTTTTAAAGTTTTTCTCAATCGATTAGAGTAAATTTAGTTATAAATCTTTTTCTGTTATTAAAATGCATTGCAAAACATATCATAAGAATTCATTAACTATTTGCTTTTCTTTTTATCCTCATCAATAAAATTCATTCAATGCAAAAATTATAGAAAATTAATTATTTTTGTATAATATTTCATCCATAGAACTGAAAAATACTCCTTACGTACCAAAAGTTCTCGAACATTTTTTTTCCTATAAAGTTCTTTTTCTTTCATTTTTATAAACACTTCTATGGGTTATTATATTAATAATTTAAAATATTAAATCATTAGTACTATGTTTTCAAATTATAATAAACTTTACTTTGACTTTTATTGGATGTCTTTCTTACAATAAGGAGAAAATACTAAAGATACAGTGGAATCTCTTAAAGAAAATAGTAATTATGTATTTTTATCTATATTTTGTAAAAATCATAGTTATCATCAAAAAATCCACGATTAATTTGTTATGGATAATTTTTTTATGTGTTAAAAATTTAAAATAGCAGTCACATTTTCAATATATCTATATACGCATATGAAGTAAATGAGAAAAAAACAAGGCTTCTTATGTAATGACTTGAACTAAAGGAAATTAGACAAATTTTACGATAAAAAAATGATTTACCAGTTATTAATAAAATACGTTAAAATAATTGGATTTTCAATCTACAGGATAAGTCATCATTGCACAGTTATTCCAAATGTTTTAATTAAATTACATCCTCAGTAACTTTTTGTGTAACCAAATAAATTATTTTCTTGATCTGTTAAGGCAATTGCTTCTAATTAATCAGGAGTTATTTTACCAACTTTCACTAAATTGTAACTTAACAGAGCTATGAAAGTAGGAAAATAAATGAGATAAGTACAGAAAAACAGCAACAACGCATAATTAACAATGTCAAAATGGAGGTTTCTTAAATGTTTTTTTTTAATTTTTTATTTTCTTTGTTTTCAATAATGTGAGCGAGAATTCTATTTCAACGAAACTTATTTTCTCAGAAATTGGAAAATACTGAAAGGAATGATTTATAAAAAACTGTTTATTGGAATTTATTTTTGGTGAGAAGGAAAAAAAGATGTATTTTTTGAGTGCGTTGATGAATTTACTCATAGTTATTTAAAAATATTATTTAAGGATTAGACATCTAGAATACTATTTGACTGATTACAATAATTATCATCAAAAGGCATGAAAGGATTGTCGACAACAATATATATATTCTAGAATCGTTAAGTAAAATTTCTATAGATCATTCTATACTAAATTCTATGTACATTAGTGAACCCAACGATGATTTTATTATCAATTTATCAAAGATGGTTTTATTATTATTGTTTACAATATAGAAATTTCTAAATTACAGATTAATCAAGTTAAATGAAGATGGATTGATACGCCATTTCCGTCTAGCATCTACGAGAAAACAGACAGACAGAAGGGGGTCACTGGTATCGTTCAAAGATATAATGCTGTCACATTAGATCGCATCTTAGTGTTGTGTAATGTTGACTTTTGCTTCAGTCTTGGAGCAAATGGTGTTTTCATCTGCTTAAAGAAAGTATCAGAGTAGCAAGTTAAACATCATTTGTTATGAAAAGGCCTTTGAATATGAATCCTGCTGTGATGGCATGGTAGTGATTAGAAATAACGAAGGAAAATTAGTCTCCTAAATTTAGCATTTGTAAACATGCACGTCTTTGAACTATGTAATTATAATATTATACCAATCTATAATAATTGGTCACTTTATCTTTCGAATTAATGATTACATTTTAAGTATATTTATAAATCTGAAAAATTAAGCTATCAACTTTTATAGAAATGTTCTGCAAACATGATAGATGTAGTCTTCAAATTTGACATTGAGCTAAGCATCTAATTTGCGGTATCCATTATCGTGAAATTGTAGTAAATGAGCCATAAAACTGTTCAGTTGTTTTGACTCATAGAATGCAGTATTTGTAAGAATCGATAAAAGTCTATGTGCGGAGTAAGAAAAAGAAATTCCGATGAGATGTTGTGTCAAATTGTAACAATACCAATTTTAATTGAATTGAATGTCCTGGTTTAGTTTTTCCTCCTTTTGAAACTTTTAACTACGAAAGAATTTCACAGAGTTCAACGCAAATTCAATTACGGTGACAAGAATTTGAAAAAGGCCCACATTTCTTTTCCTTTCATTCTTTAGCATGCATTCTGTTCTCAGACGGAACTACTTTTTCAGAAATCCCGAATAGAACAATAAGAATTTGAAGAAAAACATCACTTCTGAAATTCAATTTGCTTTCGTTTTATTTCATCCATTTAGGAGATCATGAAATTCAATTTGCTTTCGTTTTATTTCATCCATTTAGGAGATCGCTTTTAACTCATTCCATGCGAGGTTTCGAAAGTAAAAACGAATTCCTTTTATTCTCTTGGCTTAAGACCAACATTTTAGGGATATTTGCTTTTAATTTGCATTCCATTTAATTGCAATTCCATTTTGTTTAATGACTTCAATTTGCACATTTTAACACCTCTGCTTAGTGTGAAAAAAATTTTTATCTTTATTTTTCTGGAAATAAGTTTTTGCGTGTGCTTATGTTTATTTCATTTTATTTTGTGTTATATCATGCACAAAGCTGAGAGTATTCCTTTCACAAATAACAGTGTCTTGCTTCTTTGGGATTTCTGGAGGATTTTTGTGTTCCGTTAAATTATCTTTATAATGTTTAACGTCTTAAGATATTAACTCATTTTATTATATTTTGTGGCTGTAACCTGCAAACTCTTTTCTTCAAACCCTTATGTTTTTGTCCTCAAAAATAATTAAAAATTTTAAACATAATGTTTCAAGTTTTTCATTATTTTTAGTACAGAAAAAGAACAACAAACATAGCGAATGGTACATTGATGCGAAAAGTGAACCGCGAAACACTAGATGTTATATAGGCATGAGTAAAGAAATCAAAATGTTTTCGCATAATATAATTGTCACGATATGATGTCAAAATGGAATTGTATCTCAAATATTTATGTAAAATCAAATGCCAATGAACGATAAATGTTCGCATTATATATTATTCTTAAATTTCGTAGAATCAGTTGAAATATTTTTTTTCTCTAAATATTTTAAATTAAACATCCGTATGTCATTAAAATTAATGATAGGAAACTATAATTATGTCAAACAAAAATAAGCAATAAAATAAAAATTACATTAAAATATAATTTGTGTATGAAAATGAACTTAAAATATATATTATTAATAATAAGCCCTTACTTTCTAAAATTATAATAACATGGTTAAATTATAATGCATAACATTAGAATTAGTTAATGTCTTAAATAATGTCTTAATTAATGTTTAAAATAAGATAATGTTAATGTTTAAAATAAGATAATGTTAATGTTTATATAAGGTAATGTTAATGTTTAAAATAAGATAATATAAATGTTTAAAATAAGATAATGTTAATGTTTAAAATAAGATAATATTTGTAATTATCGTGGTTAGAAGAAATTTGAGGTTTTTAATATGTTGAAGCATCCTTATAATTTTGTATGATATAAATGATTTTAGAGATAGTAGATAATATTAAATTCTACAAATGTTACGTTTTTCATCTGTTGCAATGTGTGCCTTACAGGTAAATACTCATTTATGAGAACGCTGAATTAAATACCAAATAATTTAAAAATATAGTTATTCCTGATTAAATAAATCATGAGTATATATATGTACATACATATATATAATCATGATTTAAGAAAAAACTTATTTTACAAAAAACAAGTTTTCATCTATCTTTACACCAATAATTCATTATTATAAGGGAGAGAAGATAGTGCCTCATAACTTTCTTAATTTCTTTAATTTTATTGTGTTTAAAATAAATGGACATCCAAATTATAATTTTAAATCAATACTCACATTTAGTTTTTATAAACGTAATTCTTTCGTTTCATAATTATAATTCTACAATAAATATTATTCCGCAATTTGAAAATTGTACAGTTTATTTATAGTATGGAAGCTATATTAAATATAAGAAATTAGTCATTTCTTTCTTATTACAGAAAGTATTTTTGCCATTTTAAAAGAATGTATGAGCTGGTTTCGTTAAATGGTTCTCCTAATTGACTTGTACTCGCATTAGAAATATTTAACATTATTTGGTAAAGGAATTGGACACATTAAGTTTTATGTAAATTTTCCTCTTTATCAACTTGGAATTATAAAAATTGTAGAAACCTTAATATTAGCATAAAATAAATTTTTAATCAGAACATAAATTAAGAGGATTCATTTACTACATAATTAAGAAAACATCTACCTGACAGTCTTAAAATATTACAGATCCCTCTCCAACCGCAGTCATGTAGCTTGAAATGTTTGGTGATTATTCAAACACACAATCAAAAGAATTGAAATTCACTATATTTTTAGAATCCGAGTTTTGTTCGGGATTTCATTGAAGCGAAATATATTAATTCTGGATAAATTTGTTTTGGAGAGTAAGTTTCTCTGTTTTAAATTGTTTGTATGAAAATTATTTTTATTTACATAATAATACTCAGTGTGTCTACCAAGGAGAAGTTTCAGGTCTTAACAAAACCCATTGTTTATCTCTACGAGTTAATTAAGCGTAGTCTAAGCAAATCCTTTTTTACATAAAGTGTTTTTTTTTTCATTGAAAAGGTTTAAAAAGATGTTATCTTAGTAAAAGAATAAACTTACGTGAATTCTTTCCTACGACACAACTGCCGGCTATACAAGATGTTTTTTATGAATAAAAGAAAACTTGATTATTTACCTGGTTTGTAAAAAGAAAAAGAAAACGAAGTTCAAAGCATGTTTTTGTGCTCATGGAAATTTTTTTTTTTTCAAAACACGAAGAAAAGAAGCGGTAAAAAAGTTTCTAGTGAAGATAGAAATACTTTGTGGACAGAGTTTATTCATTCTTTTAGGATTTTTACAAAGAAAATAGATATTATATTTTTAGATTATCTCATGTGTTAAGATAACTGATAAATTAATTCTATTTTTCAAATATCGATTATATAAAATATGATGATGAACTTTTTGAGCCCAATCAAAACTCTCTAAATCCCCTTCTTTTTTTTTTTTTTTTTTTTGCTGTTGAAAATTTAGAAAAGCTTAAATTTCTTTTTATGTTAAGGGCAAAATAAAAGACATTTAAATAATAATAAATCATCAAAGCGATTGAATATGAAAAATGGAAATCGTATTTTTGGAAAAAAAAAATGTTTGTTTGTGTTCTGATGACGGATATTCACAAAGTGTGAAGTTTTAAATTGGAAGTATTTTACGTATTAATAGAACTTCATATTTTCTTATAAAACACTTTTTTTAAAAAAATTCGCTGAATAAGTATTTTTTCCAAAAACAAGTTCAGAGTTCTTTCATTATATCACGATATACACCAGATGGAGTTTAATAAAGTTTCGTGGTTATTTAAGTAAAACGTGCATACATGTATTTCGTAATTTACAGAAATGTTACAGTGATAATAATCATTTACTTAATCTAAATATAAAGCTTTGTAAAAGTTAACCCTCTGAGCGTTATGCACGGATTATCCCGTAATGTTCGTGATACTTCAAAAGTATTCAGATCGTGTTATTCTATGTAGATGTGAACTTGCCGAAAGTGGAAATGACGAGTTTTTCGCCTTCACAGGATTAATTAGAGTTCGTTTGAGCTGTATTTTTTAGAAATTCCTTTTCCCTGTTTAAAGTCTTAGCATCTTGATAGAAAATTGAGAGTTACAGACTCACAATGAATGATGAAAGGAAATTTAATGGCACATAAGGGAACCCCACTCTTGCCTTAAGTTTGATACATTTTCCATTTAGACATGTGTTCAAGAGGGGAAGGGTAAGATTTTCTTCAATCCTTAATTCTGTTTTTACAAGTGTGTCAGTATGTCAGCTTGGTTTATGATTTTATTGGATTTGAATTAAATACATACATTGACCTACTTTTCACGATATAACCGTTTTATTTAAATCAATCCAAAAGCCGCTTTGAAGTTCCATCACATAAATAAAATCGATTTTACTCATTTTTTTAATTAATATTAATTTGAAGTTTTAACAAATTTAGGTGGAAAGGGAATCCTGCTGTTTTATCTGTTGGCACAAATTACCTTTTCTATGCTTGCATTGCTTGCTAAAAACTCATGTTTTCCTCCCACGTTAAAATTATAAAACAGAATTAAGTTTTTTATAACCTATCCATAAATCTCTAAAAATATCACTAAATATATATGTATAAAATATCAATGTTTAAAATCAAGGAATGTATGAAAACAATGAAAATATTCTATTGCTTGATTTGTGTTACTTTAATCACTACTTTCAATTGTTAAAATAATAATTATTTCATTATCAGGTGTCGAAAATTATTAAATACTGTTTTAAAAAAACGAACGCTTGAAATCAGAAACGCTTTAAGCCTTTAAATTATTAAAAATGAATAATTATTATGATTCTGTATTATATTACTTGGAAAAACTTCTTATGCTTTGATAAAAATAAAAACAAAAAAAAAAGCTTTTTAAATTTATATGTTTTTTCATAATTTCAGAGCCAGGTATTCAGAACAGATTACGTACGATCCCTAATTTTATTATGTAAGTTCCGAAGTACATCCGAATTTTAAACGGCTGAACCTGTTTCCTGAATGAGGGTTTTCCCTAAAACTTAATATTTTTCAAATTTGATTTTTTAAATAATTAGTAATTAAAAGCGTCTGCACACATTTATTTTTGTTTATGTGCGTAAGAGTCAATTGTACGTTTGTACAGATACATTTGGTTACTAATTATTCGAATATTCAAATTGTCTCCATATTTATTTTCTGTTAGAGGTTAACTGAAGCACAAATAATTAAAAACCGGACATTTTTTTATAATATAAACTAAGACTAGTAATTTTATATCAACTGCTTGAAGATCTTCATTTTAATGAACAAAAAAAATATTTATGTTTGGCGCATACGCAGTAAAAACTTACAATTCTATGAATATTTAAAATATTAAATTCAAATTTTAATATTGTGCATCGCTAGCAAATTTTCATATCTTCCTTAAGTCTCGTATAATTCGGTTGAACACTCAGCATGCTATCAGAGAGACATGCTGAAAAATTGGGTGAGTACAAGAAAATTTTAAATGGGAGCAATGCTGATATGCTAAAAATATTCAGTATGCAAGAAAATATGAGCATATTTATAAAAACTTTTGAAATATTTATTACATAATTCAATTCGAACTTTTTTCGTTATATTATACCTAATATTAAATAATACTTCCACACAGTAAAATAATAATTCGACATTAAATTGATTGTAAAAAAATAAAGGAAAATGACATTATAGTTTTAAATTCAAACTTTTTTATCATCAGTTGAGCGCGTTTTAAAATTATAAGATATGCATCAGTCATATTATTTAAATTTGGAAAAATTACCTACAATTATGAACACCTTCCTTCGGAACGATGCATCAAAACTTATGGTCTTATTTCTCTACAACCAGGGATCATTTTTCCATGCTGCTAACGAAAAATTAAATATGATAAAATTACAGAATTTTTTTTCTTGCAATATAGAACTGTATACGATGATAAATTTGTACTGTTAAAATTTAAGAATAAACTTAAAATTTTTTGGGGTTACAAATCTGGGGTTAAGGATACATTTCTAAAAGTTAAAATTGCTAACAAATTCTTTATGAATACATTGAGTAACTTTCGGTCAATTTCACTGAACTAAATTGGTTTTTAAGTGTACTGTTTTAAAAAACAAAATTAAATTTGACGATGTTTTCTCAAAGTCAAATTTGTATTGACTGAATTGAAAGATGCAGTTATCGATGATAGTTTTGAGCTTACAGATAAATGATAATATGTTTTTAAAGTATAAAAATTAAGAAAGGGAAAGATGAAAAATTAAACTTGGATGGAAGGTGTCTAGAGATATTTTCAAATATATATATATATATATATACTTGAGAAATAATATATATACCCTTTAAAACTTAAAACTACTGAATGAATGTGCACTATGGTGCAGAGATACAAAGGCTAATGTAAAGAGGGAATTTTAGTTTTGTTTAAGTTGCTCTAAAGTGAGTGCACTGGGCAAAGAAAATTTTGATTAACACCGAAAAAATGCATTCATCAGTAAACTATAATCTTAAGGATTAAAATTTATATTAATTAAAAATATAAGAGTCACTCTTTATGTTATTTTAAATTAAAAATGTAATATTCTGAAGAAAGTTCCGTTTTTATTTCAGAAATATAATTATCATGCGTAATCATGTACTATTGGTACTCTTTTTTTTAAAAAAAAAAAAAAAAAAAAAAAAATGTTGGTCATCTTACATTTTCACTAATTACAGCCGTGAATAAACACTGAGAGTGACATGGATAAAATGACTGAACGCGTCTAGAGAAGATGACAATATATATATAACAATTTAATAAATAATGGGTGAACAATTTTTAAGTGGATGAGTGAAGGAACGGCCCTTCACACAAGATTCGCCTCTGGCCACACAACTACTGTCAACGAGAAACCACTCAATTTCATCAAAGAAACAAAGACACCAATCTCTGTAATAAGAACATCCTCTCTCTGAGGATGTTATCTACCACCTGCGTCTAGAAAGGGAGAAAGAATAGAAGCATCTTTCTTTTCCAAAGATGTAATAAAAGAAAAGAGAATTCTTTTCGTAGACCGCTTTTGGAAAAGCTTTACGCAAAAAAATATAACTCTTGGGTAGTAAATAAGTAAAAAACAATTTTTTTATACCTAAATTCATTTTTAGACTATATTTACATTCGGAATAGATACATCCAGAATTTAAAGCATAAATTAAAATTGTTTCTTGGAGATTAGTTTCTTTTAATAATTGGAAAGACTTGTAATGACTATAAAACTATTCTAGAGTTGCTATTATTTTATTCATATTTTTTTAGATCCCCTGTAACATTTTCGGAATAAAAATATATAATAGTACTTTAATAGAATAGGAGCTTTAATGTGCATATTAATTTTATTTTTATTCAAAACAGAAAAAGCAGTATAAGAGCAGTCTCTTTATTCTTGTAATTCAGGAAACTTTGTTCTTATTTTTTTATTTCTATGCTTTTCTAAAATGACATAGTCAAATAGGAGGATAATGAGCTTGCGTTTTATTTTCAGTTTTCTCTTAAGTATGAATTTTTCAAATAAGAATAATATAATAAAAAAAAACATGAAAAAAAGGGAAAAAGTGATAACAAAAAGAGCCGCAGCATCATTAGTAGTAATAACATTCATAAGAAATTCTATAACAATTATTAAAATGAAAGCAACGTGTAAATACAATAGAATAAGAGTTATAATGGTATTTTGATATAAAGTTTCCAAATACTTAAAATGACATGTTTTCTAACCATTAACCAAATCAGAAATTATTTCATTAGGCAAATTGTGGCAAATAAGGCATTCAGCTTTAGATTTTAACTACATTCATTAGCATTTCACTAGAATTACATATCCAAATTTTTACATCAACTTCCGCTTTTTATATTTCAATCTCAAAACAGTTAATGCACCATTTGATGTAGGAAGAAGTTCCGATAATTACTAAAACGCCTAGTATTACTGATTCATCACAGTTCCACAAATGGTTTGCAGAAAAAGATGAAGTTCAAATTTGATACCTTTCTCTTGTAAAATGTAACTGAATTAAAATATCTGAATACTATTTTATAAAACAGTTATACTATTTCTTAAGGATGAAATATTCTATTGCAACAATTAGGAATAGAAAAAAAATATTGCGAAACTGTACGTATGGCAAAATATGTAGTTACAGAAGTTTTGAAGTACTCTCCCAAAGTAAAGATGTATGATATTTGTAATTCATATACTACTCCATTTCAGTTTTGAACAATATGGCCTTAAAAATCCTTAGAATAAAATTTTAATATACAAAACATTGGGACTTGGAAAGTAAGGAATAAACCAAAAGTAAAAAATAAATATATATCTATAAGGAATTTTACTTATTTTTTTTTTGAATAACGATGCCAGATTGGAAAAAAAATCATTAGAAAATACACACATACACATAAACGTATATGATTTTATGTGTAATCAAATATTTAAGACTTTATAAGAATTAAACAACATTATAATGTTTAATAAGTTTCTAATAATGTTTCATCATTGTAACATTTTAATGGACAAACAACGTTAAGGGTATAATAACACTTCACAAAATGGACATATCTTAGAAATCAATAATTTAGAATATATTTAATTATTCAGCGCACAAAGTCTTAATTTGAATTATGGGTTGCGACACAAATTGACATTTGAACTCAAATATGTGTGTTACGCACAACTTTAATAAAATCATCTGAAGTTCTTAATTCGACAAGTTTAAAATTTTGTATGATTTTTGGTATTAATTAAAGAGTTTAATCCCTGAGAGATTAATCCCTGTGAGTAAGAAAAAAAATAGCATAAAGAAATGTTAGGATCTATTTCCTATCACGCTTTTTGCCTCTTTTTTCTAGTACAAAATAATGCAATTGAAAAATGAAGAAATAAGTTCTTTGTTTTCTGAAATTATAATAAAATATAGCAACACTTTTTTACTTAAAATTCCAGTAAAAAGATCAAAAATTTTAATTCATGTAAGCATATAGGATTTATTTCAAATTTTAATGAAATGATTGAATTTTAATTACATCTACTTAAGTTTATAAAACTCTTTTAAGACGAAGATTTACGCAATTGTCCAATGAAAGAATTAAATCTGTTTGTATTAATGATATAATAAGACTTTTGCTTAAATTTAATATCTTGAATATTATAGTTTGGGAGAATAAATTTAAAGTCTTATTTTATCTTAATTATGATTATACTAAACTTATGATTTCCAATTTAATTTAAGTTGTGATAACCATATTATTTCGGTAATTCCTTCAGAAATTAATATTTTGAATCAGTAAACAAATTTTTAATATGAATTCATATTAACCTTTCAATCAAAATATCACTTTTTATTCAATAAGATTTCTTATATATCCATAAACTTTTGCAGCTGTATTAGTTTTAATAGAATATTTTTTTTGCTTTTTATATATTAAAAGCAATAGCAAAATTAGTTTAAGAAATGTGATTTTGTCTTATACAATATATGATCAAAAAAGAAGTAGCTTAATATTTGGTCCTTGAATAAGGTGACCCGATTTTAACATTCAAAAAGTGGGACACCATTGACAAGGGGGAGAGGGTTCTTGATTAAAAATTTGGTACCTAAAAATACCTATCTTTGTTACTTAAATAAATTACTTATCTAAATCCTCTGAATAGCCGATTAGTTGACATCACTTGTTAAACTAGCACTAGCACGCAGTGCGATGTGTATCATATGAGAGACAGTTGCAAAACTCAATATGCGAAGGCGTTATTTCCTAGAAAAGCATCAAACTCCTTATACTCTGACCCTTCTTCTCTCTAAGCTTCCCCTCCGTTTCCAATTTTTGTATAAGATGAAATTCCTTTACAAATATGTTCCAAATGATCTTAGTTCGCTAGCGAAACATTTCTGAAAAAGAATAAAATCTCTGGAAGTGTACAAAGTGTTCTCTTTTGATTTTACAGCTACAAAATATTTTCGTCGCTGCGAATGCAGAAAAATGCCACTCTTCATTAAGTCCAAACAATGGTGGTAGTAATCTAGCAACTAAACAAGGCGAACTTCGAAGTTCAACAAAATAAAATTGACAAAAATAATATAAAGCCTATATCCTTGTGAAATAGATGCATGGAAGACGAAAACAGTATTTTCCCTTCTCGTTCTCCCGCCGTTCCTTGGCTTGTTGTGCATTCTTTCTAAAAATCGGGACTTTCTTAAGACCTTCTCGGGAGGCGGGATAAATTGTTAAAAATTGGGAATATCCCGATAAAAGTGGGATGTCTGGTCACCTTATCCTTGGACCACATTTTGTTTTCTTTTCAGCACACATTTGACGTGACATTGTTTTGATAAGATTCTATATTGCTTCAGAGCTAATTGTCATCCACATTTGCAGTTTACCATCAGAATGGAGAACATATAAGTACCAGCATCAGTTATCCAATGCATTCTAGTGATCTTCTTCTTTTCTCGTACTATGTATTATCATTGATAAACACGAATGAAGCGCCTCCTGGATACTCAGTAATCCTAATCTATGTTTGAAATTCCTTCTTGTCAACCAATTTTTATCTTTTTCTATTTTTTCAAACGTCTTTACGACAGTTAAGCCTTGTTTGGCGTAATATAGGCACTGGTTCTTATGTAATCAATTTTTACCATCATTCATTCACTCTCTCATGTTTCCTAAGCCAATTCTTAATAATTTGTGCTTAGTGAGTATTGGCCTTGTCATCCTGAAATATACCTGTTCCATAGGGGAAGAAAAGATCCATTGTTGGAATGATTTGATCAAGAATCATTCTAAAGTAATCCAGTTCCTTCACTTTATTTTCCCATAATGTTTTTAATCCTCTACCAGACCCACCGAAGGAACTCCAGATTATAATGTTGACTACATTTACTGTGACAGCAGACTCTACTAGTGTTCATTTCTTCAAAGAATTCTTCCCTTCTTACCCATGATGCTCCCGTCGTCCCGAAATAGGCTAATTATTGTTTCATTAGTCCACCTGGTGTATCTACATTGCTGAACATACCTATTTTTATTTCCTTTAGCTTATTGGAACCAGGTATGTTTTGATTAATAGCCTGGATCAGTTTTCTTGTTATACAACAGTTAAATTCAATTTCTTCAAGTTTTCACTATACCATGTGTATTAAAATGCTCCTGTGTTTATTGTTAAACATTACGTGAGCTCAAAAGTTTGGCTTTTTGCGATTTTTTTTTCACTAGTTGATAAAAAGAGTTTTGGCCTTGAAAATCTGAGGAATTTTTCCACCATATTTAAAACATGATATTGCAGATTCACCGCTTTCCTTCTATGTTTTAATATTTTGCTGGATAACTGTCAACCGTTTTCTAATAATTTCAGTTATCTCTTTAGTCGTTTTCTTTGGTCGATACAATGCAATAATTTGATAACCTTTTGAACGTGAAAACATCTGTTTCGTGATTTCATGGAACCACAAACATAATTGCTACTGAAAGATCAATTGTTCAGCACCTCAGCACTATTGTAAGGATAAACTAGCAGTGGAAATATATAATTCGTTGCACTAGCGTACCAATTAGTTTTCATATGTGCTTGCATATGTTTTTCTCTCGGTAATTTATTTCGGCCAGGTCGAATAATTTCCACTGAGGCTCTTTTTATTTAATTTCTATCATATGCTCTTTAATGTTGATAATTTTCTTAAAATACATTTTATCCAGTCAGAAGAATTATAAGCAATACCAGCAAAGAAATATTTGTTGTATTGAAATATTAAATGCAGTTAAAATATGTAAAATATATTTTAATTATAAATTTCGAATATTAGCAGTTTAAATCTGTATTAAACGTGTATATATTATCGAGATGCATTTAATGTAAATGATATCTTGGTAATAAAGATAGTTTTCCAAAAAAGTTTTTATTATATATTCCTTGTTAACTATAACTGTATTTTTGTGTTATAATTGTGAATGCATCTTCTCTAAACAGTTAAGGAAACCAGATTTGAATCATAATGTAAGTTTTTTATTTTGAATGTTTCTTTAGTTATGGAAATATAGCTTTATTCATCTTTTTCGCACAAATTAATAGACATAATTTTTTCTTATTCTATAAAATTTATATATAATTTTTTTTTATATATTTTTATTATTTATTATATATTTTTATATATAATGTTATTATTAAATAATAATATTATATATTTTTTATTCTATATATTTATTCTATATTATATAAACATTTAAATGCTATTTAAACAAAATTAGGTTAGGTTCACAATTATTTTGATCTTACATTCATCGCACTGCAAATTTGTTTTACTCACATAAAATTCAGGTTAGGATGTTGAACTAGCTAAATATAACATTTTTCAAACATTTTTATATTTTAGATAACATTAAAAAGAATTTTAAATTCTAAATATAGATCTGGAGTAAACATTGAAAAATCATACTGTTTTTCTCCTCATTAATTTTTTAGCAAATACAGATGGATTTTAAGTTCTGTAGTAAGTAATTAAATTATTTATAAAAATTATAAACAAAAAAAAATTCCTTTACATACGTTAGCTGTCGAATGCAGATTTAATTCAGAAGTTTGTGAATTTTATAAAATATGTATTTAATTTTATATATCATTACAAAATGTAAATTTTATTATTTCTATATTATGTCAAAGTAATTTCTCATGGTACTCTTGAAAATTTAATTATAAGTATTTAATTGAATTTTTTTCAAAAAAAAGGTAATGAAAGGATGTGGTCTTTCTTTCTTTTAATTTATACATGTAAAACAGAGAATATGAAACTAATTAAATTTTGTATTTGTGGGCATGCTAAAACTTAGATGCTATTACATATAATCGTATACAAATTTCTTGAGTTCAAAAAACATTTTGCAAATTTGATTCGTATGTATTGTTAAATAAAAGAAAACTGTTCAATAAATTTAAAAAAAAATGGTATTAACAGACGGGTCCATTTTGCGGAATATATTTAAATAAAATCAACGTTTTAATTCTATACAGAAGTGTGTGAGATCATATTGTACTAATTTGTATATAAAAGAAAAACAATAGACATATTTCTAATAATGAAAGACATATTATAAAAAACGAGACCAACTTTTTATTTCACCAGCTTTTAGAATAAGTTTCTTTTAAAATGATCAGACGTTATAAATAACGTTAATGTAAGTTTCATTGGAGAACATTGAGATTATCAGAACATTCTTAGATAGAAAAAAGTTATCAAAATCATTTCTCATTTAATTATTACGGCGATTTATTATGTATGTTATCACATTCACAAAATAATTGAAATGATCAATATGCTTTAAATAAATTATTATTGATTGCGATTTACGAAGAGAATGGAAGCTTAATTGTACAAAAAATACTTGTTTCAAAATTGTTCTCAGAAAATGTTTTGAAGGCCTTGCCATTAACACGATGATGGGAATGTTAAGAAGTTCCGAAAGTTATTGTAACATGTATTCTACAACAGGAAATAAAATTGTTATAATATTCCCAAAATAAACTTTGGATAATATTCATTAGTGTTCGAAAGATATTGTAGTAAATAGTAGTCGTAAGGTATCAAGATGAATAGTAATGCAAAGCTCAATATTAATGGGAAAGCGGTTTATTTCGATTATATTGAACTTCTACGAGCTAATTATAGACATGGAAATATTTGCAAGTTATATTTACATCTATTGTAGGTATCCAAAAGCCCATACAATAATTATCTCGCTTTAGAGTTCTAGGGAACAAAAATATTATGACACAACAAGAAAATGTCTCTTTTCGCGGTCAAACTAAATCTCAATCTGAAAATATTTCCGATATTCTAAGAAATTATTTCCAACAAAAATATCCCCTTATTAGTTTAAACAATATTCATTGGTAAAGTTTCTTTGCATTTTTGTATTGTCATTGTATTTCAAACATAATGCAATATTTTCTTATTACCACAATTGTAAACTGATTATTTAATATGTTTCTATCAACTTGTGACATATGTGAATGGAACTAAAAATGAATTAAGTATTATATCTAGCTATCAAAATTCCATTATCAGAAACTCCATTTCTATTTTGAAACCATCTTATTTTTGTTTAAACTAGAAATTTAAACATATGATACAGTAATTATCTTTTCATAAAAATAATTTTGTAGTTATAAAATACAACTTCATAATATGTTCTACTGATTAGTTAAATTAAATTTCCTTATTATTTAATTCATATCACAAAAATAAATAATTGCTTATATAAAACCATTTGGTATTTTCAGTTCATATCATGTTGAAAATCCCAGTTTATTGATAGATTCCTTTTTATAGCATATGGTGTTATGCGTTAATGGGTAAATTTATGTACAAAAAGTTATCTACTTAACCTAAAGGTCTGAAATCTTGAGAGGAAAAAGCTGCGAAATAATCATAGGGTTCTTACTATGTCTTACGAGAGAAACAAAATGTCTACAATGGTTTCCTTCTTTTTTGGATGGTGTATGTACATAATACCATCTGACGAAAATAAGTTATCCTTACTTTCATCACATGAAAGTGCTTTATATTTTTTTTGAATTTGTCTATTATAAATGAGTTTTAGCTAATTCTATTCGTTTTTTTCTCTGTTTCTTAGATGCCTGTAATATTTTTCTATGAAAGGCCCTAGCACTCCCTTAAATAATGGCTTAATAGAGAAATATTTATGTTTAAAATGTTAGATTTTTTTTACTTTACAAACTAGTTGAATTGTTGTTTTACGATGATCTATATCAGTATTCTTTCTTTCTTATCATTCTATAAAATAACCTTGATATTTGTTTAAAGTCTTTCATCTTAGCGTATTAGAAAAATCATCTTGCTGCTTAAGATTAAGGTACTAAATATTTTGTACTTGACCTAATAGTCCAAAGTTTTGTTTAAAGTGGTTTTTAGAACACAATTTTGAAAAACAATAAATTTTTCTTTAAGCTTTATAATATAGATTTAGACACTGACCAACAAGTACAACTAAAAAAAATTCCAAGAATATTTCTATAATTCAGCTCTTCATCTATCTGGTCCTCCGGTAATCCTACGATTTTACACAGTCAGACAAGTCACTTCAAGTCTCACATATCAGACGACTCAAGTTTGCTACTTTTTTTGTCATTCATTTATGCTCGATAAATTATTTTATGATATACTTTACTGATTTATTTTCTCTGAACACATATTTAGTAATCTTCGATTGGTATTATAAAAACACTTGGTATATTAATAATAAAATTTGTCTTTCAGTTTCTTTTTTTTAATTTATAAAAGTAAAGCATTGATGAATTACAGGAAATAATATACAGTGTTCCTTCTACAATACGACACTTCACTTTTTCTACCTGCAAGTAATCCAAAGATTTTACGCAGGTGGACGAATAAAAAGAATTATTTTAAGCCTTCCACTTCAATGGAATAATGTAGGCTATCAATAAAAATTTGTTTGTAATTTTAGTTATTTTGTATCTTTGGATCATTGTTTTCATGTTCTGTGTTTAATTTTATACAATAACATATCGATGTTTACAGTTCAAATTCATAATTATTCTAAATTTTCCTTTAATCCAGTGTTTTTGATAATTCGGCATTACTCTGGTCCAATATCTGCCGAATTACTGAAAGAGACAGTAATATTAATAAAAAGTACTTTTGGAATATAAATAGCGTCAACGCACTCTTGAGCCGCTCAAGCTTCAAAAATATTCAAACAATCGAATATTGAAGCATAAAATTTGAAATTTTTTAATAACCTGCATAGAAAAAAATTTAAAGACGATAAAATTATATAAAACTTTATTGTAAAAATAATTAAGGAACTCGAGATACATATATGGCATTTGGATCATCACCTCTAAGTGTTCTAAACTCGTTTATAGTGCCGCGGCCTTTAGTCACACAAACATTACTCTAATTAAGATAAATAAATAATGACAGTTATTTTGATAACATTAGTTCAAAAATAAAATAAGTAGCATTAAAAGTTGCATGTATAAGCATCCATGTTTCTATTTAATAATGAATGAAATTTGAAAGAATAATCCCTTTTCTAATGCATTTTGAGACTACTTCTTAACTGTACTCAAGAAAATGCAACGAACCAACATGATACTATTAACCAAATTAGTGTAGATCTGTCTTCATTAAAATATACGAAACAATGCTAAAATGTTCTCATTTCTAAAAAAATAAATAAATATTGTGCTAGGTATTCAAATCTTAAAGCACAATTTTTATTTCTTAAATTTATACTCCAAAGTTCTTTCAGTGGAAATATTTTAGAAAAGTCAATAAGCATACTCCAACATTCCTGAAACGGAAAATTTTAAAATGCTGCTAAAAATACACGATTATAATAATATTCTGAATTAATAAAGAGAAAAAGTTAATATATGAGTCTTAAAATGAGTCAAAATCCTTGATATATTTTATTCCAATTAATACTTAAATATGAAAACGTAGATTTCTCTAGAAAACATGGGAAAACTAATTAATTTTCAATCTATGTGAATAACATCTGCAAACAATAAATGTTCTTCTTTCATTAACATGAGAAAACTTTCATAATAAACCTGAAATCTCAAATTTCCGTGTTCGAATACTTTAATGACTGTCATAAACAGAAAAATAGTGACAAAAATTTGTTTCTGTAATGTATTCTTCGTTCCGAAGTTGTATTTCGTATGAGACACATCAAAAATTAAACATTATTTCCTAAATAAAACTATGCTTTGATAGTTAATTACATGAGGGAAAATTATTATTATTCTTTTTTATATGGAGGAATATATTATTTGATTTCACCGAAGGAGTTTTTGAAAATCGAATTTTTAATATTAATTTTTACCAGATGTAATGAAGGTTTGAAGTAAAGTTTTCAAAAAATATTTTCTATATTTCCGTTACATGTCACATAGTCATACTTTTCAATAAATGTAGGGTTTGTATTGAAACTGGATTTGATTATATTATTTAAAAAGGCGTATACATTTAATTTTTTCGTACTGAAAAGACTTAAGAAACTTGAAAAGATTGAAGGAAATAAATATCTTCAAATACAAGAAATTCGGATAGAACATAAAATTCTATCTTTATTTTTGCAATGCATCCAAGCTCCTTAGTAGAAGACAGTCCAGTTTGTTTTCTCAAAATCTTACAAATTTAACCAAATAAAAAATGTAAAAAACAACCACAACAATAAGAAAATTAAGACAGACTTTCCAACTTTAATTTTAACATAATTTTAAGATCAAATTTACTAGGTTCTCGAAATAGTAGAATAATAAAAAATGAATACTGATTAGCATAAAGTAAGCCTACTTTCGAGTCGCAGCTTCTACAGAAGGAACTACAAACAAGAAAAGAAAAAAAATTCTTTAAATTCCTAATATATTTTCTATTTTGAAAAGTAAATAATTCTAAAGTTTAAAACCATTATCAATGTTAACTACAAAATAAATAATAGCAGACAATTCTGCCAAAATAATAAATTATTAAATTAAATATAACAATAGCATCAAGTGATGTATTATAGAGTAGACAATAATAATTTTTTCCGTATTAAAATAAAAGCAGATGATCCATAATAAATTAAATATAACTTATCAATATAAATATAATTTAAGCAAACTAAATGTAAGTATTATAATCATAGTATATCATAATGCTACTCTTTTGAACCTAACATTATGTATACTTTATTTTATGCCCATGAATTTCAGTTCTAGTCATTTTCTCAAAACAACAACATGTTATCACATGTTAGAAATATGTAGTTACTATTTTTACTTTCAATTTTTCTTTCTGAATATGTGAACCTAATACATCCATAATTAATCTAAGTTTTAATTTCACTGCATTTACAAAAACAAAGTTAATCAGTTTTACTTTTATAGACAATTGCTAACAAAACAAGGTTTTTCACTATTTCAATACTATCGACTGAACAAATCCCAAACTTCGCAATGACGAGATGAATAATCTTTTCACATTTTAATAAATCATGCGCACGCTCAATACTTATCAGAATTTACATTCTCTTACAAAACTTTCGTTACAATCATTATTCTGTTACAAAATTTTGACTACACTTCCAACAGAAACAAAAAATTGGTTTTTCCCCCCGTCTGGCACCTGCACCCTGGCGCCCTCACACATCAAGTTTCGTAACAAACCCCACCTTGTACTTTGTTAAGAGTACACTAAATATTGAGAGAACAATCAAATACACTACAAATTACATTACAAATGACCACAAACATGAAATACTATTCAACAATGAACCAAATATAAAATGTTATACATCAAATTATTTCAAGTGAATAAATCAATTGAACTGGGCGTTTGTACTAACCCTTGGCAAGACAAGACAAGAACGTGTATGGCCATCACGATCAATAATAAAGTCTTCAATTATACCGAGAGTCCACAAGTATTTAGATTGAGTGGTCCCTTCTATTAATATTACTTTCTCCCATTTATGATTCTTTTCCAGAGTTGGATTTACAAAATTATGTGCATTTCGCAACTGCATCAAATAATTATTTTGCTATTTTGCACAGATTTGACGTAAAAGTTTAGTTTTATACAGTATTCGTCGAGACAAATTTTCCTTTGTAAAAGATTCATTACTAAAAATGTCTACAAAATGTCCAGGATAAGTTAGATTTTCCTGTCCAGGGAACGGAAATTGGGCTAGAGTAAGAGGTAATGGTTCATTCAAATTATTACTTGTATAAGTTGGGGTCTATGATTCAGTACAAGTTCAATTTCGGCAAGAATAGTCGTCATTTCCTCAAAGCTAAGATACGCCCTATCGAGAATTTTCCTTAAAGATTCTTTAATATTTCAAATGAGCCGTTCGTAGAAGTCGCCCCACCAAGGGCATGTGGAGCAATAAACTGCCATGTTTTCTAACGTGTGGCTAAGAATTTCGTTAAATCTGAATCAACAATAATTTTAGAAAATTCTTTCAAGATGTTATCTGTTGTTTTGAAACTTTTAGCATTAAACGAAATGACTATATTACATTTACCACTACTAGCTGAACATCGTCTTAAAGACGAAATAAAGCTTTTTGTTGTCATATCAGTTATTAGCTCGAAGTGAAGAGCTCTTACGATAGCACAAGTAAACAAGGCTATATACAATTGTTGTTGACTGTCTTTCCCAGAACGAAGAATAACGGAACCATACAATCGATTCCGGTCACCTTAAAATTTTCAAGAACTCTATTTTTTGGTAGTTGTGCTGTTATTTGTTGAGCAGGCTTCAGATATTATTTTCAACTCATCAAAAATGTCTTTTAAAACCCTTTTGACAATCCGTCTACTCCTCGGAATCTAATATTTGCTTCAAATTTTAGCAAGGCTCGCAGACACCCAACCTTGGCAAACATTGTTATGTTGTCTAAGAATTAACAACTCAGTAAATTTTGATTGGTTTGGGAAGAGTATCGGGTGAATTTCATTAAAAAAAATTCAATTTCTTCAAGGCTACCCCTAACACGCAAAACGTTATTACCATTTAAAAATGGGGCTAACTAATAAAGAGATGAGGTCTTATAAATCAGTTTAACACCTTTAATGCATTATAATTTGGAAGAGTAGGCAAGATGATTTTGTTCATATTTTATCCAATATTGTTCAGCTTCTAAAAGTTTAGATACATTATAAGATCCTATTTCTATTGGTAGTTTCATTAGTCTATTGACAAATTGTTTAATTAAAATTGTTAATTTAATGCTTTATTTAAGTCCCTAAACTGATTTAAATTTAAAACAAACTGGGAATCATGTACTGCTAATTTATTTTAAGCTATTTGAAATTCCTTCCGTAACTCTAGATTTCCAATAGGATTCTCAATTTTGATTTTACCCTGCCAACCCTCATCGGGTTTACTCAACCAAGGTGGTCTGTGCCATCACAACGAATTTTTGGCTATATCGAGGCCGGAATACCTCTAAAAAGGATATATGCTGGATTTTCCTTACCTGGAAAATGAGATCATTGGTCTCGTTCAGTCAGATTTTGAATGTACCTGACTCTATGTTTTACAAATGGTTTGAAATTCTCTATCTTACCCTTTATCCAATACGTGCATCTATTCGAATCAGACCAGAAATAACATTTTGCTTCAAACTTTAAACATTTACTCACTTGCTTGGATAACCTAGCAGATAACAAATATCCGAGTAACTCCAAAAGATTCAAAGTTAGTGATTTTCGAGGGGCAACCCTACTCTTTGAACATACAAATTTAAAAATACTCTGTTATCATGAGTAATTCCTCAAAGAAATATCACGCATCTATTTGCTGCTACGGAAGCATCTGAAGGAATGAAAATCAAATGAATTAAAATCATACAAATTGAAGTCAGAAAAGTAATATCTAGGGATCTTGACGCTATTTAGGTGTTTAAGTTCACTACACCACAACTGCCACTTGCAGTCTAGTGAGAATGGAAGTTTATCGCCCAAGTCTGTTTCAGCTGCCCAATGTTCTGGGAGAAGTATCTTTAGTCTAATGATGAATAATCCTAAGAATCCAATTGGGTCTAAAATGCGACCAAGTATTTGCAACATGAATCGTTTTGTGCTGCAATGCCAATGGCAAGAATGCTTATCAATTTGCTAAAGTCAAAAAAGATAATGTCCTTGTTTGGATCCCCCTTATTCTGAACCTTCGTAAGAGCACAACATGCTGCTTCGATGGTTTTGTCTTCTTCAATTTCTATGCCTGCTCTCCTCCTAGCTTCACGAAGTCTTACTGAATTTGTCTGCCATTTTCTAAGTATGATTTCAACATTTTTTAAGATTTCCACGCTTTCGGTAGTAATATTCAGAGTTGTTTCTACCTGTTCAGTACCTTCAAAAAGATCAACAATCCAGAATGATTTTAAAAGTGTTTCACAAGTTTCTGGGAACAAGTATTTGTATTGGGCGAAATGAAATTTCAATGCTGCTGCGAGCAGATAAGGACTCGGTGTTAGTCCGAACAAAACACGAGTAAAATTCAATATAATAATCTCAAGCGAATTAAAATTTTCTGTCCAAAAAAATCTGGTAAATCTTTTGTCTTCTGTATCTATTGAAATTTGCAGAAATGCTTCCGTATGTCAGCTAAGTATGCAACTGCATTTTCTCGAGATTTGATCAATAGTTCAAATAAATTAGGGTACAAATTAGTAACAGTTTTTTGACAATCATTCAGTGAATATTGTCCTTCTTCATGAGCCACTCCATCGAACACGGGTCTAAGATGACTTCTCGAACGACAGCATGGTGGGCAAAAAAATGAAGACCCTCATCATCTCTAACCCTTCTGTCATACACCTCTTAACCATTCGTTCTTCAAGGTTTTTATACTTAAGTTATTATTATAATTATATGTGGAGTGCGACTCATGTTTTGTTATATTTAAAGATTGAGATTTGTAATAAGGATTAACTTTTTATATTTTTCTAAAAGATTTTTGAATTTTACATTATAATGATTTTGAAAAGCGTTGGTCAATAATGATAGAGATGGTTTTCTGAAAAATATTCAATCAATGCACAAATAGCTTACAGAATATATATATATATATATGTGTGTGTGTGTGTGTGTATCAGTGCTAAGCCATTCGTACATATTTGGCTTTTTTTAAGATTGTACTACTTTTAACTTAAATTATAGGAATAGCAGGTAACATGAGTTAGTCATGAAGTTAAATTTCGTGTTGTAGAGAAACGAATATAAGTATTCACCGAGACTTTCTGCAATTAATGTAGATAGATATAAAATGTGGCCTCTATCTAAAATGAATACACCAGACATACACAACCAACGCAGATTTAAAATTACCTATAAAATGTTACTTTTACCGTATGTAATTTCATTAAAAATAAAGCATTTTCTTTTAGTAAAAATCGTAATAGTTATAATGATGTAAGAAATAACGTATTTCTTCCCCATATGTGTCTTAATGTCCAGAGATTTCTCTGTGTATAAGTACAATCTACCTGCCGACATATCTACACGCTACAGAGAGATTCGGTGACGAATGACTGAACGGTTGTGGATGTGCGGAGGTAAATGAAATGATATATCTGAATAAGCTCTGATTATTTTGTAATGGAAGTGTTAAAGCAGTCGATTCATAATTTTTCGTTTAGCATTGATCATCTTGCAAATACAAGATGCCAAACATCAAATCCCATCAATTTTGTAGCTATTACTGTATAAAATATTATGTATTTAAATCAGTAAATATCAATAATTTGTATTGAGATCACTTATTGGTATCAAAATATTATTTTCTTAGTGATATATTACACTGGTATTCATAATAAAAAGAATTTTTTGATTAGGCCGATTATCTCTAGAACTACTAAACAAAATTGAATGACATTTGTTGTGTATTTAGGGTTGATATATTACAAAAAAAAACCCCATTCAATCGTTAACACACGCATGATCGTGCGTAACACTCATCAGAGTCGGAAGGTGTGAAACACAGTTCCAAAATAGGAGAAAAAACGGGTTAATATGGGTATGGCCCCTGCTACAGATATATAGGGCTCACAAAGTGATTTTATGCTGAAAATAAGGGAGTTTAAATGTTCCTTTGGCAAATGGTCTCACTCAATCAGCATCGCTGTTTTCAGGTCTTGAATGGTTCTCGGAAGGGGATTACGAATTGAAATTCCAGAGCATCCCATTAATGCTCTATAAGATTGAAGTTTGAAGATCTGGCTAGGAAGTATACATCCGGCGAATACCCTCACTTTCGAGAAATTCATCGACCAGATGAGCTCTATGTGACCTAGCGTTTTCATCCATTAAAAGGAAATCAGAACCATTTAGACCACTGAAAAGGTGGAAATAAGACTACAATACCTCTTCCCTGTACCTTTCAAGATTCTCAGTGACTCTTTCAAAAACATGTAGGTGTGGGCGTCCATCCAAAATTATGCCTTCCCAGACCATCAAGCTTCCGTTGCCGTAATGGTTGATTTCTTGGTCATTGGAGGGTAGGTAGAGATTCTCTGGTTCCCTCCATATGAAAGTACGGCAAAAATCACTTGTTATGCTGAACGGGGACTCATCAACGATGAGAACAATCGCCCATTCATCCATTCTCCAATATCTATGATCTTTGCAGCATTTTAAGCTGACTCTCCTGTTCACAGAACTAAGCGGGACTAAAATAGCCCTTTCTCATGAAGTCTTCTGGAAACAGTTACCCTTGAAAGTCGGGTTATGGTGGCTGCATTCAACTCATGAAAAACCTGAGAAGCTGCAGAATCCCTGTTACACCTCACTGTAATGGACAAATGGTGATCTTCTCTGGCCATCAAAGATCTTGGATGAACTAAAACAATCTTCTCCTCAACGGACCCAGTATCCTTACACTGTTTCTATAAGTTAGACGTGACACTGGCCGTTAAATCGAATTCTATACAATCTGGATTTGAGACTGGCCTGCTTCTAGCCTATCCACAATTCTCCACCTCATTCTATTAATTCCATTATCTAAACTTTGGTCGTTACTCACTTTTACTGTTTGAATTTTAATTTAAGAGATCCGTGTAAGAATACTCCGTGAAATTTGACGAAATGCGCTAGCGAACGGAATGTGGTTTTTGATACACGCACTTATAAATCCAGTTTTCCCTCAAGTCCAGCCCCCGTACACATATAAGCTTATGTATACGACATACAAGATTCGCATCTTTGTTTCGAAACAGTACATTTCACATTTCGTTCGATTCTTTTCATAAAAATCTACAAAATATGCAAATCCACTTAATTTTGAACACCAGTGTAGATTGTTGAAAAATTACAAATTTTTTTTCATCCTGATTGAATTTTACTCATACACACACCATTAAAGTAATTACCAGTTAAGATGTTATAAAAAATGAACTTAAAAGAACAGTGTAAAAGGCTTCAAAATTTACAAATTGAAAGATAAATGGAATAATATGGATCTAGAAGACTAATAATAGTTTCATTCTTTAAAAATCAATTTGATATCGCAAAGTCCTTATAAAATTGAAGGTGGTTGATTGATTTGAAATTGTCTAGTACTCTACAGGAATCAATTATATACAGATAGCATTAAGGATACCTAAACTTGTACTTACAACTACTAAATACCCCAACACTATTAAAGTCGAAATAGAAGAACTTAAGGACAGTAATATAATAATTATTAATCATAATAATAAAGTTATTGTAAATGATTATAAAAGTAAAGGTAACAGACAATACACAACTATTATGTTTCTTATTCAACTTCGTAAGTGAAAAAAAAATTCTTTAAGGGAATAAATTTTAAATATTTCGTACTAATATATGTATAATAAATTTTACACACGAGATAAGAATTCATTTGATTATGTAAAGTTTTTGGCATCCTTCCTTTCTCACTGAATTGATAGAGATATGAACATTTGATAGTTTTTTTTTAGTTGGAGTGCTGAAATAGGGGAGATTCTAGATATGGATAAAGTGATTTATTGTGTGATCAATAAACTTTAAATTTAAAATAAGTCAAATTATGAAGGATATTTTCATGAAATATTTTCAGTGTTGATCTTTCAATTTTATATGATTTACAGAAGAAATTTAACCATGAATAAAATCTTAACTAATTAGATTAGGAAAAATTGCTTATTTTGATTTTGTTATGATACCTGTCGCCAAAAATCTATAAAAATTATGTTTGAAGCAGGAGTAATATTGTAAACATGAAGCATAACTATTTGATTATTCCCTTTGTTATAATCTGTATTTCATTTACTTAAATGTAATAAATGAAATATAGATTTGAATAGTATAACTCTTTCACTAATTTTACTTAAGAAACACTTATGTATTTCATATCATAAAACACAACTAACTTTTGCTTTTTTAAAATTATATTTATACAAAGAAAGCTATTTAAAAATATGAAAATTGAATTTGAATTATGTCCTTAATATCTTTTATCTTAATGCCTCACATTTTAGGAACTACGAAAAATATTCAAGAAAATTCATTTGAAAAATTTCATATATATTCTGAAAGTTGTTTTTTTTTAATAAATGCGATATAAATTTTGTATGCATAGTTTCCTTTCCATAAAAAATTTAATTTCTTCAAAAATGAGCGTTATGTATTAATATAAGTATTCTATTTTTTTACGGTACAATATATTTATAATTTATTATAAGTATTTTATATTTAATTGAGATCGTTTTTTGATTGAAATGTATTACTTTTATTTTGTTATTTAGTTAAATTATATGTAACATATATACTTAAAAATTATTTCATAATTTGTTCTGAGGAATTATAGGATATAAATAATAGTTCATTAGAAGCACAGTTTTATATCCTTAAGTATATACATACCTAAAATGTTTTGAGAAGGTAATCTTTGTTTTTATAAGGTGATTGTTTAATATAGTAGTGAAAGTTCTTGCCAATATTCATTTTAATCTTAAGAACCATACTAAATTATTTATCGTTATTAAATATAAATTTAACTATTATATTGAGTTTTTCTTAATTCTAATTCCCCTAAAGTGTAATATGTTAGAGATCAAAGGAGACCCAACAGAAGATTTTTTATAGATTACCTGAAGATATGCTTCAAGTTAAGTCAAAGTACCGAAATATGCCTAGAGAGTGAAGTCTTATTTAATCAAAAGCTCTCTAGAAACATATATTCCTCCAAAGCATTTCAATATTTCTGACTCTTAATATCTTCCGAGTTGCTTTGACATTCTCATTGAGACAGATGTTAACCCTAAAGCTATGGAATCGATATTATAATAATGAGGAGCAATAACCTGAATAAACTATACAAGTCTCAATGGACGAAGATCTTAGAATCACATTTCCATTCCACAAAAGTTCGTAGAAATTCCATGAATAAGCATTTGCCAGTACTGAGTTAGATAAATCCAGTCTTAACTGTGACATGGAAGAGAGTTCGTTAATTGACCTAAAATGTTTTCTTAGAATTCTTTATGATCTCTAGCAACATTATTTCGCTTCCTACAGATGCTTTCGTTCGTACGAAGAATAATTAAGAATAGTCTTTTGAGAAAATATTTTCTAAAAGGTATCAGAAAACTCTGTTCGAATTAATAAGTTTTCAGTTATCAAGAGAGATTCGAGATGAAGAATATCTAACAAAATTTATTCTAGAGAAAAGGCTTGTAATTTGTTTATTTGTTATCAAATTAATATGCAAACTCTCATGATCACAAGTAATTAAAACTTGTAACACCTGAAGATTACCTCCTTCTTTAGCCTTTGCTTATCTGAATTAATTACAAGGAAATACATAGTCACTTTAACATTGTCTAAGTATACAGAGAAGCAATTTATTATTTGCTTTGTTGAATAATTCAATATCTATAACGAGATCATCCTTGTGGTTACTTTATCTAATCATGTCAAACTAGCGTTTAATACTCATATAATAAATCATAGCTTAACTGCTAGAACCGAGGGAATTCGACTCATTCACTCGTCTCTGAATGAGGTTCGATAGCTAAAATTCTTTCCTGAATCTGTTCCATGATCTTTTCCAACGTTATTTGGATGACGACTGGCTAGTTCTGAAGTAATCGTAGTAGTCTAGTGGTGACGGTCGCAGACTCACGGCTGGCGTTCCTTTCTCATTCACCACTCAGCTACCAATGCAAAGTTATAGTAGCGGAAAAATTATGAAATTACAATAAAACTTGAAATTTTTATAGTTCCGATGATAGGTAATACTTTACTATCAAAACACATCACTGAGGGCAGTTTTATGCTTCAAAGTTATTTTTTGAATTTGACTGCAAATGAAATAAATTAATCATAAAGATATTTCTGCATATTTTTATAAGAGTATCGTAAATCTCTCAGACCAGTACATAAATGTTTGAGATACTAGAATTAAAAGATTAACTTCTGTATGTATTTCTTATGTCTTATAATGGCCGCCATATCCTAGAGGCCACCGCGGTTTTTTGTCGAGTCGGGGACAAAAATTTGATGCCACTTATAACCCGCCGTGTAGCCGGGAATGATGCACGTTAAATCTGTCGAGGCCCAAATTACTTCTGTTGGCTTGATGTAAAAGTTAGGAGAGGGGTACCAGCTCAGATGTCGCCCTCGTCACTAGACCAAGTTTCGAAATTACAGGATCCATCGCGAATATTTCTCGTGTTGCTTCTTGTACGACATCAATATAATCAAACCAAATATTATCTCTTATACGCATGAGGAAGATCTGTCATTAGAGCTTTTTAAAAATAACAAATTTTTTTAAAAAAAATTAATATTGATGTGTTAAAAATGTAAACAAAATTCAAAATTTAACTGGAATTTTACAGTTACTTAAGATTAATCGAGGAATACCTGCAAAATTTTAAATTCAAATTATTTTCAATAAGCTGATACAATATAAAACTTGTGGAAGAAAGAAACGGTTCCAATTTTTCGGTTGCATCTAATTTGTAAGTCTTTTTTCTATGTTCTGTGAAGGAAATATTTTTATAGTTTTGATGTCCCAAAATATTGAATTTATTTTAATTGTGGCAGTTAGAGTTGAATGAAAGTAAAAATTTTTTCGATTCTATATGAAATAAATTTTTTTTTTATAATTATTGAAAATGTTACTCGAAATGTATTGCAATGTGTGGGTGGATAGAGCATGAAATACCTAACATCAAAATCAAATATTAATGCACTCAATATTTTGTTCAAATATTTCTGTTATTTAGTTACATATAATTGATAACTACAATGATGCTTTTTTTAATTATTTTTTATGTAAAAGAGAATAAAAATAAAATATGCAAAGAAACATTTTACCAAAACACAGATGTAATTAAAAGCTTTTTACTAAATAATATAAGGCTTCTTAATTAATTACAGAAGGAATTTCTTCGAAAATAATATAAAACCAATTACATTAATTTTTTAACTCTTAAATGGCAGAAATCCATTTTTAATGAATTATTATTTTTTTTTCATTTCACTTTAACCAAAAAGGATCAATATTTCACGGAATAAAAGTCTTCATTAGGCATTCTTTATTTCCCATAGAGTAAAATATTTTCTCATTCAAGTCCCCATGTCTAGACAGAATAATCGGGTTAGAAAATGCTGCATTAGCAATAAGGTGAATAATAAGAAAATAATATTTTTAAACCATACTATCCGAAAAAGTTAAAAGAATTAGTTTTTATAGTTTCTTAATGTATAAGTAATACATTAGAATTAAATATACGTCACTAATAATGTAATTATACAAAAACTGTATTCAATACAGAAACATAAATAAGGAACTTTTTGTATTTTTTTCACCATGATTGTAATTAGCCCTTAGTGTTTATTATATCACGAGAGTTGGTGTAGGGTAAGGTTTCCCAAGTCATATTCCGCAGAAAGTTAACACGCTTTTATTATAAAAAATATACTAAGTATTTTTATCACGGCATTTCGCAATAATAATTTCACAGAAGAAAATTTTATAATGATAATGCCACAAAAGGATTCGTGAGCTTAATTACCAATAACATTTTGTTTTTCTTCCAGTTTATGTTCTTATGAAATAAATTTGTATTGCTGATTTATTCTTAACGTATTTTTTTTATAAATCGGATTATTTTTTTTTATAAATCGGATAAAAAAAGATCTTTAAAATACGTGTTAAGTATTCAACATACCGATGTTTGAATTCTAAAGGAAGTAAGTCTTCAAGAATAATACTTAATTCCGAAGTTACTGTATGTGGTTTTATGGATTAAAATTTAATCATATTCGAGTACTCGCATGAGCTTTTGGCGCATAAACGTTTGCAAATATAAATGTTTAAAGTGTAAAGAAGACATTTTAACAAACTATATTTTTTTGCAGAATTCTTATGTAGTTAAAAAGTTTCTATTCATTTTCGGTTAATAAGAAGGACTGTGATAGAAAATTCGTGGTTATTCTACCAACACATTTATGATAGATGAAGAAAGAATATAAAATACCTACATTCTGTTAAAGACATTAAAATAAGTAATAAATACATTACATAATAAGTAATAAATACATTAAATATTAAGTTATAAATACATTAAATAATATGTTATAAATACATTAGATAATAAGTAAAAATAGAGCATTATATAATAAGTAAAAGTAGAGCATTATATTTTATAAGTACAAATAGAACATGATATAATAAGTACAAATAGAACATGAT
>BMAW01073736.1:38193-64618 GCA_019974015.1 Nephila pilipes
ATATAATAAGTACAAATAGAACATGATATAATAAGTACAAATAGAACTAAATAGAATTATTAAAGTTATTTTAAAATTTGTATTCGCGTGTATTAACGAGTCATATGATTCTGTTGCAGTGCTAACACAAAAACATTTCTTTGAATCCAGCTGAACTGCATAGGAATTTAAAAACAATGTATGATTATGACAAAGGAATATATATGCATTTTTTAAAAGTCAACGTGACTTCATTTAAAAGCTTAAACTTCTAATAATGATTTTTGCTAAATCTGAAAACTACCTAGTAAGTTACTGCATTGAGCTTTATGGTGAAGTTCATTCTTTTGGTGAAAAACGCTTTAAGCAATGTGTAAGAGACATAGCATCATGCATTATTTACGAGAAGGTTACAGATAAAACAGATGCAGTAAAGTTATTGAAAAATTCTCTAAGCGAATATCTTATGATATAATACACGATACATCAAAAATGTTTCTACTGCCTTAAAGAAAGAGCTCATTTATCGACTTGAACTTTGAAAGTGAGTTTGAATTGTAACTGGATGAGTACACAGATGTCGCAGGACTACTTTTATTACTATTATTTCCTATAATACAAAATAGTGTTTGAACTTCATGTGCTCAAATGAAAAAAAAAGCGCGGCTTAAGAATATTCCATAATCTTAAGTGTACTACGCTATAAATGGATGTACACGTTATAAGGTCACAAACGTTCATGAAAATTGGTAAAAATTTATGATTGGAAAAGTGTTCCAAATTTTAATCATTTTCTTAAACTTTAGCCAAAGACACCTTTAAAATTGTATATCCCGCAACTTAACCCAGAAGTTTAAGAGAACGTCAATAAAATTATAAAATTCACTAAACTATGTGTTGGTAAACTAATTTTGAATTTATTTATATATTATTTGGGAAATAAATTATATTTCCTTAATTAAGTCATTATTAAACAGAAATTTTTGTAACTGGTTAGAGAAATAAAATTAGTGAATATTAATAATTCCAAAATTCATGTTTTATCACGATAAATGTAGTATTATTGTATGATCCATATAATATTGCTACAATGTGTATACAATGTGTTGATTAAAGTAAATGTGCAGTTTAGATTTTATTTTGTAAAGAAATTTAGGAAATTTTGGGAAAATTGCTATAAAATTTAACGGTTCTTATCTCGACAAGTCTGATCTTGAATTCCTTCGAACTTCGAAATTGTAGCAATCATACATTTGAGCTTCTCAGACAAATAAAGAAGATGTTAAGAAGTAGGCAATTTTATTTTAGGGCCCCAATATATTTGGACGAAACTGATGAATCTTTTCAAATGAATGCATTGTGGTACATATGAATGTTAATTTAGGATGACATTAACGATTTTTAATGTTTTTTGATAATCAGCATCGAAATAATATGACATATTATTCTATTTCTTTTCATTAAATAAGAAATCTCTTCAAATATGATGTGAGAAGTACAGATTGGTAAGCAATTAATTTTTTTTTCATTTCACTTATTGAATATATATTCCTCAAAAAATGATCAAGAACGATAGTCAAGGTGTAAGGAATAGTTAAAAATAAAATTGAAGCGCAACTAATTAAAGATTGAAACTTTTTACACAGAATTTGTTTATCAATATAATTCGTTATAAAATTTTTAATATAGATTCCGATGATATCTTTTAAATTTTGATTGCTCGTGATCAGTTTGAAGATACTATAAAATTAATTAATTTGTGATTGCAGTAACTGGAATTCAATTTTTCAAGATAATGTGTATAATAAAAGTAGATGTAAAAAATAGTTCATTAGTTTTTAAAAATAAGAATCCTTTAAATAATATTGATTATTTCGTAAGACAATAAGTAATTCTATAAATAGTTAATTATTTGATTGTTGAGAGAAATATGAAATATTATAAATGAAACTTTCTTCATTATTCTTAATCTTGAAGAAACATTCTGAAGAAATTTGTGTTCAATAATTCATAATAATAATGATAACTACAATTAACCTGTAAGAAGTAAATTCATTTCATACTCATATTTAATATTATTTTTTTTAATAATATTATTTTAAAAATAATACTAATTAGGACTAATATTACATTTTATGTCTGTGGGAGATATTTATTTCGCTCTGAATATTAAATATTATAGCTTTTAAGTATCATTTATATACATTTTGCAACAAGAAGTTAGTTACGCAACAAATTTTCCAAAGTAGAATTTAACTAGTTTTCCAGTTCATTATATTTTACGACTGTGTTTGACTAAATTATATACTTCTGGAATGGTAGAATTTCGTCTGGGATCACAACGGTCTAATTCCTTTCATTTATAATACACAGTATGCTATCTTTTAAGTTGTACTCTGAAATCTTTTGAAATTGTAATAATTATATACATAATTACGTAAAACGAAGAAAAAAAATCCTAGAATATTTATTACAAATATATTTTTAAAATGGTATTTAATGAAGTAGTTAATAATGTTTTGCGAAATACTCGCTGGAAATATTGCAATAAACATTACGAATTTAAGTGATATTACCATTGAATGATAAGTAATATTTTTTCTTATTATTTTTGTAATGTATCGAAAAAAATAGAAGAAATCTTCAAAGCAATCATTCAAATTATAAAAGAATACTTTACATCAAAAATCTCTTCAAAACAAATAATTAAGTATACTAATAATAGCTTGAATTATTATTCTTTTTCATATCCATTGTCCCTCTTTTTCACAGATTCGTTTACCTCATACGTATTTAAAACATAAATTTATGAAAACTTTAATATTAATATATAGGTTACAGTTTTCATGTAAGCAGATGCATTTAAACTCTGAATATGAAAACAATTGTTCCAAAATAATTAAGAAATTTCTTCATTGGATCTAGAAATTATTTCTTGTTTTATTATTATTTCTTTATTCATTATTTCACAGAAAACAAATCCTTCTGAAATTAAAAGCTTTTGTCTGTATTCAAAATTTATGATCTAATTGTTTTAGATAGTGAAACGCACAGAGGTGACCAAATGCATTGTCTCTAAACAGAGAAAAAAACCCAGTTTTCTTCTCTAAATCTGCTCTTTCATCTTCTCACATTGCACAACCTGAAGATAAAAATCATTATTACTTTTAAACTGCCAGACTGAATTATGAAATTTTAAAACTTTTTTTTTACGAATCTTATAATTAAAGGCGATATTTGTTTTTCAAAATTGCAGGTCATATGAAGTACCTGGAATAGAGTTCTTAAATACAGCTAATTAATTAATCAACGATAAAAGGATTGCAGCCTCAAAACGCTACTCAGTATAGCGTTTAAGAAATAAAATTAAGAAAACGGAACTAGAAGAAGAAATAATTTTCTTCCATTTTTCAAGTTTTTAAAAGCCTAATTATGTAAATAGAAAAATCCCTGAGTGCAAAATACCTCCGATATAGAATTATTTGTTCTAAGCTTCAAATAGATAAAAATGGAAGCAACTTAAGAGAGATATTTTAGAATAATTCTATGAAAGAAATTTAAGAGAGATTTAATATGACAGTCATTCAGAAAAGGATTTTTAATATGAACTTGTTTTATTACTATTTCTCTATACATATCTTATGCATTTATATTTAGGTAAAATAAATTATTCAAACATTTCTGCCATTTGAAAAAAGTTTTTCAGTTTTTAAATAATCAAAAATGCAAATTACTTTTTTTTTACAATTTTTGAGCAATATACCCTTCAATAATGTTAACTAAGAGGAACTGTATGAATAAAAGATATTTTCTTATCATTAAGTGGGAATTATTTTCGTAATATGATCGAGCTAAGATATTACTTATAAAGGATGAAAGTCAGTGAAATATCTTAAGTACCGGCTTAATAAATATTTTTTATTAAAGTTGTACATATAAATATGAACAATTCCCTTTTCCGACCTCAACCAGAAACCCAACTATTGGCTTATAGAAAATAAGTCAATATCCAATTTTTCGACCTCCTATTGCCTTCATTTTTAGTGTATATTAATTTTGCATAGTTAAAAATTTAAATATATATTTAGTTAGAAGTAGTCTTAAAGAATTTGTGAATATGATTTCTCATATGCATATGAATTTTAATGACAATAAGCCTATCATAATTGGAAATGATTAAACCAGTGTGTTGTTCTTAAGGACAAAACATTAAGCAGAGAAAAAGTCTGTTACTGAACAATGTATCAAAAAACAGAAGATGTTTTTGCACTCATTGAATGCTTAAGAATTTATGTGTTAATAATCAGAAATATTTTGCTTAGTTTTACATTAAATAGAACTGGATAACTAGTCAACAATGTAATTTTATTCAAACAAAAGGTTGTAACGTTAATAATGAACGAAATTCTTCATTTCAAACGAAGGCGACAGTTTTTCTAAATACAGCTAGTGATGACAGCTTTTTTGATCCAGTTCATAATAAACGTACACGCTTATTATCAAGTAGCGATAAATAGTTGTTAGTAGTTTTGATCCTAATTTCAATTTGAACTTATATGTTTTATATGTACCTATAGTTTGAATTTTCAGTGTATACTATTTTTAATTTGTTTTGTAATAAAAATAAATTGCTTTTGTCAAATGAATATTAAATATGGATTTCGTTAATACTTTTTGACATGGTACTTTCGAATTTTTTTTTTTTTTTTTCATTTTGGACGATTTTTCAAATTTGTGGAACATATCATCAAATTTACCATGTGTCGCATGTATTTTTTACGCAAGTGTTTTGAACGGTTTGTGTTACACACACACTATATATAGTTATTGGTATGCAAAGATGTCATCCCCAAGTCTTTTTACCTTCCACCTGCGATCGGCAGTGCCACGATCGTAGATGTAGTCGAGAGATATAGAATTCCCTTCATCTTTCTCATTATGCAAAGGAATGGAATAATTTGGGGGAGAGAGGAATGAGATTTTTTTAAGATCATAGACATTTGAACACTGTTTGGAGGGTCAATAATAATAGAAGAAAGTAATTCCATCAGAATTGCTGTGTCATCACGGTTTATGTGGTAAATATCCCAGAATGTAAATTTAAATATTCACCTAATCAAATTTAGTTCAAAAGAAGTGTACAGAGTCCACACATTTTGAAGATTTGTACCACGATAGGGTAGTGGTGTTGTAACTGAAAATTTATTAGGTGGAAAAATATTAATGATGGATTATTCTTCGTCCTTCAAGATGCTAGTGATGTGATAATTTATTAGCATCACACTAAGAAGCCACAAGAGGGCTCCTGTAGACGGATCTCGTAATTTTAAACTTCGGTTAAGTGATGAGAACGATACCTGAGCTTCAACCTCTCCCTCCAAACTTCCCCACTTCGTCAAGGAATAGGGACCTCCACCAGATTTATTGTGAATCAACTCCACTACATTGGGGAGTTTTGGTGGAATCAAGACTAAACTCATTGACTCGATGTAAACATCGCCGGTCACGGTCTATGACCCCATTGGCTACCACGGCCTTCGAAAGAGCAAGAAAAAAAAATTTCATTGTACTCGTTGAGGTGTCGTTGTAATATAGTGCTTATAGGATTGTAGGACTTCAAAATTTTAGAACTTCAAAAGGACTTATTGTTGTATGTGTTATAATAAATCGAATTTTGATCTTCCAAAGTCATGAGTACTTTTTGAAATCATTTTGGTTTTTGGAGACGGACATTTAATTCATTTCATTTCAGGAAGTTAACACACACAAAAAAAACATAGTGATTTAAATAAATATTTTAATGAAGAAAATGCGGAAGAAGGAGGATTAACTTTCCAGAACTTAACATAAGTGTTTCGCGAATGGAATTAGCTTTAAACCTTAACAAATCTATTATTATCTTCGAGGATGTAGAAAATTCCGATTTGACTGAAATTCGTTATTTTGTCAAATGGGTAAAATAATTTGAGGAGACGGCTATTTTGTAATGCACTAGTGTTTAGGATATGTTAACATTCAGAAAAGAGTTATTTGTATAAACGTGTATAGCCAAATTGTTTACTAGGGGGACGATCGAGGATAAATTTTTAGGAAAAATTAAAATGTTCAGAAATGGAAGACTTTTTTACAATTGTAATTCTGCTCAATTACATGCGCAGAAATATTTATCAGGGATAGAATCTATTCAAGACTACGTTTCATGGAAAGAAATAGCAAGTCTTGGTCAAATGGAAAACTCGATCTAGATTGACTATGTAATCCAAGGCATTCCCCACTCTTTTGGTACCAAAAGCGTTATGTACGGATGAAAGATTTTAAGATAATCTAAAAGAATATTTAAAATGAATAAAATAATGAAAAAAATGTTAAAAATAATTACAGAAGATTGGAAAATAAGATTAAACTTTAGCAGTATAAATTTAAGAATACAAATTGCAAGCTAATCTGTAAAACTCAAGAAAATATAATTAATCTCATATATTAGGGGAATCAGATGTTAGAAGAAACATCATCTTATGCTATACTTGTATTGAAAACGGACAATGAAGAGTTATTTGACCCAATACAATTTATGAACCTAAGTTCCTTAGATATGTTTCTAAAAACTGTCTTAAATAAGACTTTGTTAGAATTTTAATTAGTAATTCAGGAAATATTTTTATCATAAATTATATAAAATAATCAACATTCGCAGAAAAAAGTAATAGATAGTGGAAGTAATGTAAATTTGCTACACTTTAGCATGTTTGTCTTTGAAAATTGGAAACTTCCAAATTAAATCAGGTAGTACAAAATTAAGGGTTGTTTTTGTTAAATAAATAAATCTACAAATATTTTTAATATAGAAATATTCGTTAATACCTACTCAATTAATGGTAAAGTTTTTGTGTCAGATCGACTTTGTAGATAATTTGAGCTAAGAATAAACAATCTTACACCATTAAAAACTTTTGCTGAATAAAAATGAATTGTACATTTTATAGGGAAAAAAAACTGAACTGTTGTTTTACAGGATGTGCTATTGATGAATTAAATTTGAGTGACATGAATGTAAAAAACTTAGTTCCAAACTCAAAACATGCTATTAAAAATAGTCGAAATGCTGAAGTAATCGTACAAATAATTTTAAAATTAATCTTGACGATATGGATAAGTATTCTTGTGCTGAGTTAGATAATTCTAAGTGTAAAGAAATTGTGAAGACGTTGTAAAATTGACGTTGGCGCGAGGAGCTGTGAAAAGAATAAAACTTCATCCAGACGTATGTGAATAACCATTAATAATGGTTTACGAGAGAGGTACAGTGTTTACCATTGAATAATTCAAAATATTGTGGGAGGATGTGGGCATTATTTATGGAGGAGCAATCACAGGAATTCCAAACCAAAGGTGTCGATGTTGAAAAGAGAAGCAAAACTTTGTGTGAATGTAGTTCAGGAGATGTTAAGCGACAGAAGAGGAAAAAAGTGGAATTGTAAACAAATGGTGCCACAAAAAAATCCTGTAAATTCCAAGTAGGATGGGGAAAGTTATGCGAAGATAAAGCAGAACAACACAATCATTTACGGAGGCAATTTAGAGGAAGAAAGTCATTTCAATCTAAATGTTTACGAAAGCGAAGGTCAAACGTTAGATTTAATGAAAGAAGCAAAGATTGGGACCTGAACATTGGTCCCCACCACTAGAGAGAATGATCATCGAAGAACGGGTGAGAGACAGCTCGTTCTGAAGATGCTATCTTCAAAAAATTTCGGTTTAAGCACAAAGAAGGCTTAAAACTCATCCGCTAAATGTCGGCTTTATCACGGAGAAATCTTAAAAATTCATAATATTTGAATTTAATATGTACTGCTTTTAATATTTAACCATTTTTTTGAGGTGATGTTTCGTAAGCTAAGCTAAGATTAATATTTTTCCTAATACTATTACATAACATTAATCATCTGTTTTTTTATATAAATTTTATATTCTTCTATAAAGAAAACATCTGATAAGTTTGAAATACACTATAATTTAGATATAGATGACGGGAGATGGTCACAGAATTTTCATTCAAAATTTATTCAACGAAAGAATTTTACACAAGAATTTTTAACTCATTTATGTGCCAATTTTACAAACTTGTTTCTTAAATAAATATTTATTAATTTGCTTAAAATATAATTGTAAGTTTTTTTTTTATAAAAGCAAAGATATCCTTTAATCTTTTTTTTTGTTTCAAATTTATTTTTGAATTTGGTCGATGTCATTAGATATTGTATTTAACGAGGGTCTTTACTTTTGTGAGAGAGGAAATTCGACTGATTTTGATCCTAATTTAAGGGCATCTGTTTTATTGAGGTATTCGTTGACAAATTAATGAATACCAGTATTTGATGAATCTATTATAAAAATGTGTTTTCAGAATCACATAACCATTATATAGAGATATTTATTTTGCTAACCATTTCAATAGTCACAGAGCATTAAAACTAAGTTAAAACATTGAATATTTTATGGAATGAAATCAAAATATTTATCAACCTGTTATTCAATATACTACCATTTGTAGACCATTTAATAACTATTTAATATTTTCTCCATAATTAACAAAAATAGGAAATTTCACATTATACCTCACATATAAGACGTTTTCAGGTTTAAGCAGGAAGTATTCGTGAAAAATTACATCCGTTGTGGATAATATAAAATCCGCTTGTGTTGAATAGGATTTTATTGTTTATTAACATCACACTTTGAAACAACAACAGAATTTTTGGTGAAGGATCTCGTAATTTTGAACTTTCGTCTATTGACGAGAAGTAACATTTGAGCTGGGATCCAATGTGTCAATTTCCACAATATCCCAGTGCGAGGATATAATTTGCGACAGATCTATCCGGCAACATACCGTGAGGCTAGCGAATAAGATCGCTCGTTTATCAAGGTCATTGTAGGAGACGGAATTACACATATGTATGAAGCTAGAAAACCCATTATTTATGTGTTTCAGTAAGAAGTGGAATGCCAATCCATCTATAACAACTGGTGTCAACCTCGTCATTTCACCATGGCTCAAAACAACGAGGCTCGTCACCAACAGTTCTCATGTTAATGTAAATGCAACGTTAATGGTGTGGATATAGTGGTCAAGGTGGTCACATAGTAGTCTAGTGGTCTTATGGCCTGCAGCTTAAGTCAAGTCGTAGAATTTGAGGCTTGATGTTACAGATGGTTGTTCAAGTGTAGGATAGGTGCAATAAGAACTTTCATAAAACTAAACATGTTTATATTAAACAAAGTAATAAATCAAAAAGAGATACATTATTAGGCTATCTCCGCCTTCTTCAACTTACACTTTGGCTTTTCGCGTGCCATTGAGCTCTTCTCTTATAAGCAACGTCTTTTTTTGAGCTCCACATGCTCAAGCAGCGCCCTCTGGCAGAATGATGGCCCAATGGCGTGGAAATTGTGCAACATTGTCACTTAAGACCCAATGAGTAGCCGGGGCTTGTGTACGATAAATAGTTTGAAGCTAAAAGTCACTCCGAGGCATGGTGTGGAAGATTGGAAATAGAGGTACCAGCTTTCGCGTCGTCCTCGTCACTTGGCGGATTTTCAAAATTACGTGGTCTGTCACTAATAACCCTGCTGTTCATTTTAGTACCACGTTTATAAGACCAATCGATGAATCAGCAATGTAAATGGTTAATTAGTTCTATTCGTATGTTGTTATATAACTCTTTTCTCTCGTAAATACAGATTCAAACTAATACCTCAGTTATGTAGATTCATTTGATGAAATAAGTATTAAAATGCATGTTTACTCCACATTTCTATTTAGGAGAATATAAGCTATAAAAAAATCACTAAGATTCAATAAATAATTGAAATGTACACTGTAAAACATTTTAATTGATAAAGAAAAAAATTAATTTTTTGTTTGTTCTGTCAAGAAGCGCAATTTTTATTAACCTCAAAAACGGCTGTAGCTTCTGAAGAAAAGAATGAAGATATTTTTTTAAATGTTCCATTTCAAACGTGTTTTATCCTGATGAGCAAAAAGAAATGCTACTTTTGTCACCTCTTTCGAAAATAAACAGATATTTGATGAAATAAAGAAAAAACCGAGTTAAAAAATACCAACAGTAAAGTGCATTTAAATTGTTTTCAATTAGAAACCCTGGATATAAGACACCACTTACTCTCTTTTTTCGAAAGTTTTAATTAAATACTATTTCATGTTACTTTTTAAAAGAGCAAATGTATTTTTTTCAGGTTACTATGGCCATTTTTTTCTAATTAATCAGAGCTTTCGTTCGAAACTTCCATTAAAACTCTTACAATTCTGTAGAAGAGTATTAAAAGGAAAAATAATTAACGGATGTCATAACTGAATATTTTTATTGTTCTTTCGTTTTTTTTCTCACTCTAAAATTTCATTTCAAAATATGAGTATGAACATAACTATGACGAAAATGACTTTGTGTCTAAAATCAAAATGCTTGTAAGGTATGACTAAAGTGGTAATATTTTGATTTGAGTTTTCTCAAGTAGAAAAAGTCAGAAAGAAAATTTTCATATACACGTTAGTACAATACTTTTTTGGAAAATTACTATTTGTTTACAGACTCTTTTTCTGCAAAAAAATCCTCTAATATGCCATACCTATTAACAAACCAGAAAAATATATCTAAACCAGGATATTCTCCATCGGGTAAACATTTTCTTATTTAGTATTCCTAAAATTAATAAATGGTGCATCTCATATATTGAACCAACCTTACACACACTTTTGCGAGAGCGTATTCGCAAAATACCTAGATTAGGAAGGAGAATTGAAAAATAAGTTTACTTATTATAATCTTGTCTACTGATTTTTTTTTGCAAAGAAATCCGTGAGCATGACGATCTTCTTTTCCCAAAAATATTTGTTAGAACTTTTCCGGTAGATGAGGCGATCTTCGTCTTCATAGAGCAGATTAAATGGAGAAAACCCAGAATTTTCACCATTATTTCGCTTCTGGTGCATAACGAAGTATCGAAGTGTGTGATGCCCCAACGCAAACACCTCAAAAGTTGAGGATGGGGAAAAGATTGCACCAGCATGGCCTTTTCCTGATTACTGTATGTCCCCATACCTCTTGAAATCTGCGGTAGAAATGACGATGTGTAAGTTGGTCGGTTGGTTTTATTAACGTCGCACTTGAAGCAACATGGCGTCTATTGGTGAAAGACCTCGTAATTTTGAACCTGGGTCAAATGACAAAAGATGTGTAAGAAAACTCACGCTTTATGTTTTCTTTTACAGCGTCTCATGAGGTTCATCGTTTGCTGTCTGCTCATGCATAGTATGGTGAAAATTGCTTGTTTAGAGGTTTCCTAACATCTCCTATATTTTTGAGACCTTGAGTTTCGAAACACAACCTTATTTCCTTGCGTTGGGCTACTGGGATCGCTTGTTTTCGGATGACAACTAGGCTCGATTACCTGCAAAACATTTACAACAGATAGGAGTCAAGGATTCGGCCTGTTCACCTCATTACTATCATGGTGATATGGATCTTGACCACTTCAAGTATCTGAAAATTTTGAAGTTTCTGACTGACAATTATTTGAGGCTAATGAAGGACTTTAATCTTGATTTTATACTTATTCATTGTTATACTGGTCTGCTCGTTGAATTATGGCAGAAATGCCGCTGTCGGGCGTAGGTTAAAAAATAGTTTCGAAACATATTAAAATTAACAAATCGACTTGTTAATTTTCAAACTGTGAAGAATTTAATCAATTTTACTTTTTTTTTTATCAGATCTTGCATGTTTTTATTCATTCTTTGGAACATGTTACTCTTTTACCAACCAACAGCATTTATATTTTTTTTTGATTTTATACAATGATATATTGCTTTTTATACGTAAAGTATTTAATTCAGGTTTTTAAGTGTTTTGTTTTTTGAAAAATATTTTACTAATCTTTTCACCTTTTTTTAGTATTCATTTCTTCGAATTTTTATAAATAATATGTAAAATGATTGATTACTCTACATTATTGATTTTTAGTTATTTTCAATTTTGTGAATGATAAATTTTGTTCCTTCATTTTTTCATCATTTTGCTCTTTTGCACTGTGAATAATTTAAATTCAGCCTACTCCATAGAGGGAAAGCTAATATCGAACTAGTTCAACCCACCTCACATATACGATCTTTAGCACGAAATTGCCTTATGACTTGTTGCGTTCTACTTTTCATTTATTTTTATTTATATTTTTTTCAACATTTATGTTCTTTTTAAACTATTTTACAAACTAAGTTCGCATACATTTTCTGTGTTTGTATTTCCTATACACTTTTGGTTGCTATGCATCTATTTATGCGTGGATTATTTTAAAAAGTAATACCTTCAAAAATTAATTTTATTCTTGCAGGGTTTCTTATATTTTAATTTGAATTCGGGTTTAATTCTAAGTATTGACTACGAATATTTTCTGTTATTGTTGGATTTTAGTTAATTTTTATATTTAATATTTCTATTCTAATTGTTATATAAATAAAATCATGCTGTTTCATGCTAACGAAACTGACTCTGTGTTGTATTTTGATTTCATACATATTTACTTAATACCTCCTTAAATATACACCTTTAATCTATCTCTATAAAACTCCATGCGAATCGTCCATTTTTCGTAACAATGCTGGAAGTCTTCTTCTGTCAGCTCATTCAGGACACATGTTGCTTTCCTTTCACAGCTACAGCCATTCAAATAGTGTTTCTTTTAATACAGATTGCATCTTAGATAACTGATAGAAGTCATAAGCCTCAAAATAACACGAATAATGTTTATAGTCTATCACTAGAATGATGTACAGAGAGAAGGTTCCGTTTCACATGCGGTGGGTCTTTAGCTAATTAAGGACTCGAAATCAGGTATACATTTAAGAACCGCTTTTGATAAATTTAGTGGTGAGAGACAGGTATGACAATGCTTTGACCATGTCCAGAAAAACTCCTGAGATTGTGACGTCTTGCGATATTTTGGTGCTTACTACTGTGAGTAAGAACCGGCAGTTGAAAGGAAGCAAACCATACAAGTGCGATCGACCATTTGCGAAGAAGTAAGCCAAACGAAGTGAATTCAAGAGTTTCTGCTACAACTATATTATATGAAAAATCCTTAGAATTTTGAAACAAGCTACAATTTCAACAGGTTTCTCCCATTAACTCCTAATTTAACCTCCCTTATGCCATTCTTCAAACTTATCAATTAGCTGTTCAGATCTTCAACTGATATTTTTCATATCTTGAATTAAATTTTTTTTAAAAATCTGCTATTATAATCAAAATTTTTATTATAGAAAACGGCTATTGATCTCTGATCCTTCCGATATGGTACGAGGGTAAATTAGAAAGTTAGTTGCATTGCATAAGAAAACAAAACTTGATAGAAATAATACAGTAAATTTATTTGTATCTTAAAATTCCATTCAAAACCACTTTTCAACTTAACTACCTCCATTATTTAAGAATTTGTCGAGGCGTGTTATACGTTCTTACATGCCTTCTGCGAAGAAATCCATCTAATGCCCGATAACCATTCGTCGGTTGTAGCTTTCAAAGCGACGATACCCCTCAGTCATCCAAATGATATCGTCGTTTTGAAAGTTCTTTCATGGAATCAAAACCATGGAAGTCACAAAGTGATGGGTCTGGGCAATAGGATGGGTGATCTCACTCTTCTCACCTAAGATTTTTCAAAAGTCCGGATGTTTGTTTTGCTGCATGCGGTCTTGAATTATCATTCAGGAACGGAATGCTTTTCGACAGTTTACTTGGTCGTCGAATTTTAAGTGATTGTCAGTGATTTTTAAGTAATTGCATTCATTTTATTGTTTCGCAATACAAAGATGCTTAAATCATGACACCCTTCTGTATGAACTCTGTAAGAACCACGCCTTCTCTTTCGAAAAACAGTGTCCTCATCACCTTTCCCGCAGATGGAACAGTTCGACACTGTTCGAGTAAGGAGAGTGGAATGCTTCCAGTCGAGGGAGCTGCCTGTCGATTCAGATGATAAGTGGTAAATCCAAGTCACATCTCATTGCAAATGCACGTTCAAACGGCTTCTTCTTTTTATGTTCCTTAGACAATAGATGAGACACCCATTAGAACAAACTATAAGAAATTGAAGGTGATAGGCAAAACTTTTATGCACACTTCCATTAGAAATATCCAGTTCATTTGAAATTTCGTCTATAATTATGCGTCTGCATGCAAGAATGCATTCATTTTAGAGGGAACGATTTCAGAAAATTTTCGCAATTAATGGTCTTCCCTCAAGCTCAGCGTCGACAATATGTGTACCTCCATTATAAAACATGTTTCACCTCTTTGCGATAGTTTAAGGTGAAATGGCATTTTCACCATACCCTTCGTGCAACTTCCAATGAAATTTAGTGTAGTTAGGCCTTCTTGTTCACAAAAAACGAATGACATCGAAATTAAAAGTCTGCACGTATTTCCAATTTGGACACCTCTTAAAACTTTCGGGTCATGTTTGCGACTAATTGTTAGAAATACGAATGTCCCCTTGTGAGTGCCGCTATGTTACAAGATAAAGATAGATATCTGAAGTGTTTTCACACAGTTTCATCAAAATAATCTTTGACCGAAACTTTGTGCGAAGTTTTGCAACTAATTTTCTGGCTGACTTACGTCTATAGGTGAAATCAACAGATGACTCAATGAGGGGACAACCAAAAGAGAACAAAGAAAGAAGTAAATGGTTGCAAGCAGGAAATAGAGGGTGCAATGTAAGAATTAGGGGAAATTCAGAAAGAAAATTATGTAAATCTTATATTAACTACATTAAAGTATTTTTCTTAGCTTAATTTAATAATCTGACATAGCTTCTACTTACTCCTACTGGTACCCACAATTTTTGTTTAATTTGTTTTTTTTAGATTTGATTCACATATTGTTATAAAATGTGCGAAATAAATAAATAATTTGTTTTTGGCCGATAAGAATTTCTAAAAGTACTAAATTGTAAAAATTATTACACATTTTGAAAAGTTTCAGATGTTTTGCACTTAAACCTTCTTAAAAAAATTAAAATTACAAAAAATAACTAGGCAAAAATCTATACTCTAAACCAAACATTCTTGTTAAACTCCATGTATCAAAATACAAGTACTCACGATAAATGGGATATATCGTCCAAAAGTACTATATTTTAGGATAGCTTTGAACATTTTTAAAACCGAAAAAATATTTTTTTTTCTTTGTCATTGCTTTGTTTTGTATTTTATAACTAAATTAAGACAAATAATTCAATAAAAATAAACTTATAACTTTAGAGTAAAAGAAAATTTCATAGCCAGATTTATATATCTCTTAAATTTTCATTCCCCTAATCCTATATTAAGAAATATTTATGAAAATAAAACTCAGTTATTGATGTAAATAAGAGTAATTATGTGGGTTTATGTCTAATGCTTAAAGTAATTGATAAAATTTAAAAGCATTGAATAAACAAGCTAATTTCAACATTAATGTAAAATGAGTTTTTAATTTTACATAGCAAATTATAAGAGGGAAAATTTCGGAAAAAGTAATAGTTTCAAAAAGAAGTGATTAAAGAGTTACAAATATGTTAAAATATAAGTTAATTAAAGTTACAGAATGTGATATATTTTAGTAGACAAAGAATGTTTTTAGAGTGGACCAAAATCTTTAATACCATTCGAAGGAAGCATTATTGATATTGAATTAACCATAAAAATATTACATGTAATATTAAAAAGGTTAATGACGTTTCTTTAATTGTTGGTTAATGTATTGTCGATAATAATGTAAACTAACAATGTACACAAAACTATACAGTAGCAAAAGAGATAACTATGAAAATTGTCATTCTTTGTTCATTTATTTCTTGAAAGCGTTGCTGTTTTATGAGTTTTTGAGTGCTATCATTTTGAGCTTTGTTTTCTGAAGTGAATCATTTAAAATGGTTGGCCCCATTACCTTAGTCTTGGAGACATGCTTGTACTTGCTATACTGGTATGTGTTTGGGAACGATGTTCCCTCTTTTCTGGAAATACTGTGTTACTCAACAGTTGTAGAATTGACGTAGGTGTACAGATTACTGGAATTCCCTTTGAGATACAATTTGAGCGGACATTATTCTGTAGATTTGCAAGGGAATTTTTCTGACGACGATTTTCCAATTATTAGCTCTGTTTCTGCACTTACAACCTGTCAGGCCGTAGGTATGAAAGAGAATTTTGCTCCAGATAGAGACGAGATTGATTCCAATTCTCTAAAACCACCTAAAATAAATGTAGTTCCTATCGTTCAATCTGAGGTTGTTTATCATTTTTGTCAGGCTTTGAATTTGAGAGCTAGATTAGCTCCGTTGGAAAGCAGAGTGGATTTTAATCCACCAAAACGTTTCTTAAAGAAACAAGTAACACCCATTGTTCACTCTGAAATGGTTTATAGTATTTGTCTTGCCTTAAATTTAAAAGCAGAGCTGGTTGCATTAAAGTAAGACAAACCCATTATTGTGACTAGCCAAAGCTTTATTTCAATAAAACTTTTGCAAAATCTTCACTTCATTCGTCAAGTGGTTTTGAAAATCAGTAACAAATAAGTAATATAACGTAATAAGTAATAAATTTTTAATAACTTGCAAATAAGTAAATTTTTAAAAACTTGCTTTGACAATTAGTATTTTTCAATAAAATGGAAACTGAATTGATGTAAAAATCAAAATCCTATGCCGTAAAGGAAGCATTCATCAGAGAAATTATTACTCAAAAATCAGAAAATAAATTCGCTTTCATTCAGAATTTCCAGTCATGGATATCAATCGAATCTACTTAAATATTTTACAGGAAATGATATTATATAAAGCTTATTACCAGTTCCTTAAAAATTCAAATCATGCTCTCTTTGAAGGACTAAGGATGATACATAATTTGGGAGAAAGAGAAGTCATTCGTACGAGCCATTCGAATAGTTCGATTTACATTTACAGATTTCAGACTTACATTACACCTCATTGGAGAATCATTAATCGAAGGAAAGAGACGAAATAATATTTTTGAAATGAAAAGACATTAGTACATTGCAAATAAGAAGAATTAATTCAAGACTTTCCTGACATGTACCTCTTTGAAATACCCTTGCAATTGAAAAAGGACGTAAAATACTATTACCATTAGTAAGGACAAATGTACAGTCATGTACCTATGATGGAACATTTAAAGCTGCAGAAAGACATCAAATAATAATTAAACCAATAATAAAAGTGCCAATAATTGTCAATCGAAAAACTTAAAATTTTTAAAATCTATATTCAAACTTGCAGTTTCATATTGCTGCAGAAGAAAAGAAATAAACTCGGAATGCTCAATATTGGATCCTTATCATGAACATCATGTTCAAAGAAGAACTGAGGAAACACTTATCTTGAAGGATTTATCAGAATTTCAAAACGTACAATTTACTCAAGCATAAATTCGAACTCAAGCTGTTACAGAATTCAAATCTAGAAAGAAAAACATTAATATTCATAATAAAAGAAGTTAGTGCATTGAAAGTCTTAAAACTATGTCTCTTACTGATTATCAACTCTTGATGTAGTTAAGAAACATCATCTAGCACTGATGGAAGCTGAAAACGCATGATGCTGTAGGGTTATTAAAGGAGATGAGAGGAAAACTAGCCCATTTACACTTACACACATGATACAGTTTACAAAAATTCAAAATTCTTACTTCAATTATTCATGATGATGGGAAACTAATAATAATGAAAGTAAATAAATAAATGCACAAACCATGGAGGTACCATTCAGAAATTAAATTTATACAATTCATTCGGGAACATTCCAAGATATAGATACCACAGAATACAAAATTATCAGTAACCAAGTTTTAAACAAAAAAAATTTTTTTTTCAAAAAGAAGTCTTTCAGAACCAGTGATAAGATTATTATTACATTATAAAATATTACTACTGTATAATAGAAGAAGGAAACAAGTTTTCTAAACTCGAATAAAAAGAATTAATTTAAAATTTAAAGGCTTTGGTGTTGTTTATGAACACCTGGGTGAAGAAAAGAGGAAACAGAGAATACAGAACAGGAAAAAATGAATGGAAACAAAAAATTTATTCTATCTTTCAAAATATGAATTGCAAAATAGAACTCCTTAGCTAAAAGGTTCTGTAGAGTAATAATGAAAATAAAAGGAAAGAATAGGAATATGAAAACTAATTTAATAGTTCCTGATTTTCATCTTTTAGAACATGTGAAGCTATAGAAACATCGTAATAATGTAAGTGGAAAGTATATCACTTCGGTATGCCAAAAATTTGTGCTTAAAACTTCAGAATCTATATTTGAATGATTACATTTTATCTCATGAACTGTTACAGATTTTGCAGAAGATAAAAACACAAAGAATTTCAAAGAATTGTTTAGGAATCCAGCAATACATTTTCAATTACGCTACTAATAATTCTTTTAAACTGTTTACTATTATGAATATGAAATTGAACATCTACTGTATTTCTTATGAATATTATTATTTATATGGATAAATATTTTTTTAAATTATTATTATTCTATTTCGGCATTTGTTGATTAGACCACATGTGTGAAAATTAATAAAAAAAAAATTTCTAACATCAAAGTGTATTTTATTACTTAAGATAAAATGTCTGAAGCATTTCTGCAATAAAAGCGAAATTTCAGAACGATTTCTAAATTCTATGTTATTATAAGTTAATTATAAAAATGCTTAGTAATACTTGAATGCAAAGGAGAAATATAAAACAATTGGGTACAAAGTGTGTTCTATATAACTTCTTTTAGATATCTGAATAAAAATTGGCAATTCTGTATAAAAATTACTTCCAAATACGTTCTAATTTTTCAATGGTAATCGATTATACAGATGCAGAAATCCATTTTTTTTAGTTTAAATAAATTGGTGGGGAATGTTAGTACATGCTCTTTATCTTTTATAAACCCACAAAGGAAGAAATTTCATGGGGTCGTATCAGGTGACTTAGGTTATCAACTATGTAACATCAAGTAATCTAGTCCACTGTGACCTTTTGAAGCACGAGATAGCTCCGCAAAAGCTTCTAAAACATCTTTCATGAAATAGATTAACGAAGAACATATGAGGGTCATCTATTGTTAACAATAAAAATTTTTAATACAATTTCCTTTGTATTCATGTATAGCTTATCATTCTGTGTCTCTTATTTTTGAAAATATGGAGTTTTGAAATCGGGTGAATTATTTTGGATAACCCAGTATTTTCATTATAACCATGAACTTATTAAAATACTGTTTTATTTAAATCTTTTGTGTTGGTGTAAGAAGTATATCTTAGAGGTAATGATTTTTTTATTTTGTAAATATGTGTGTGTTTCAATATTTAAATCACCAATTTCAGATATTTACACATATGGCATTTCTAGGAAAACTGCAAAAGTACCTTAATTACTTAATTACATTATTTGAGTTTCCAAAACCTGCCTTCACTTTTAGCACTACGATAAATACAAAATATATTACAAGAATTTAATCCCATACATTGTTTGTCCCAACTTTGGAAAGAGAGATAAAATCAATTCTTCATTAAAAGCAACTTTCAATTAAAATTTAAACATAAAAAAGTTTATTAGTTTTAATCTAATTTGCCTGAATCTTGTTAAATTGACTAAGAAATTAATAATTCTTGTACATATTTTATATTATGCTTATTTTTATTTCTAAATATTTTGCTTTTTTTATTTTGTTTATAAATAAATCATTACAAATTTAAACTTTCCACACCATCAGCAATCTTGCATTTTACTTTAATTATCATAAAAATTAACATGCGCTATAATAAATTCATTTCGTGATGCTCAAAATAAATATACGTTCTTAGGCATAGAAATAAAAAATTAACAGTACGGTGAGTGATTATTTAATTACGAAACTGATGCAGTGAAATATTTTATTTTGATTTCATACACATAATTACTTATTTTCCCTCCCTTCAAAAGACATCACTCCTTCTATTCCTACATCGCTTCATGCGAATTTTTCATTGTTTGAAACATAGCTGGAAGTTTCTTTCTGTCATTTGCTTCAGAACGTGTTTGTATTTCTTGAAAGTTTATTTGCGTATAAATAATTTTAAAGTAATATCTTGAAACGTTTTCGTATTTCTGTAAATCTACTGGACTCAAGTTGGAATTCAACAGAATATTTGTAAAACTTTCCTCTATTATCTCCAAAACATAATTATGGGAATGTTAATTGACTTACTAAAATTGAGTAGAAGGAAGCTCCTGACGACTAATGTCAGGTAAGAAAGACTCATTTGACCAATGAATGAGCGAGTAGTAACAGATATAGTATAAGGGAGATGGCAAAATGGTGTAGTATGTAAGTGGAAAAATTACGAGTAAACTCAAAATAATCATTTGTGATTTAAAGTAGTCTTTTATGTACACAAAAAAGGATCACGTATTATTCCATTCATGGGGTCGAATATCGAAACCAAAAAATTAATAGATTTCGGATGATTAATTGACAAGTTTTACACCGACCTCCCAAGAGTACTTCAACTTTTATTGTAGTTGAGTATTTTAGTGGAAATTTTCCTGTCAGCTAAATATCTTAATTCATACTTTTAAAAAAATAAATAAATAAATTAATTAATAAGCCAACTTTTTCTTACAAAGCAATTTAATATTTACTATAATTTTATAGCAATATAATATTTCTTCACCATAAATTAATTTCACTATTTTGCTTCTATTTTATAGATATTGAAATTATTCTTAATTAAAGTGTTTAAAAGGAGAACCTCAGAAAAAATCAAAAGTACGAATAAGAAAATAAAATATACCAAGATGAATGGATATAAACAATATACAATTGATATAGATAAAATTATAAATTCGATCAGTTTTGTTTGAAAAATTGCAGTAGTAATTAGTAAAAACCATAAAATTTCACCAGATTAACTGTACGAAATAAGTTATCATCACTTTTAAGGTATCCACTGAAATTAAAATTACGAATAGTGAAATTTAAAACTTTTCAATTTGGTATTAAAAAGCAACGAGTATATACATGTCTTCTTTTAGACGGTTAAATTACAATGTAAACGAAGCTATGTTTTGATAGCTTTGAATATTCCTTACTTATACGTCGAAATAATTAAGGCGAATTTATTAAGACATTTGGAAGACGCGGTAATGTTTTTGTATTCAAATAATATACAAACATACGCAAGCTAATCACTCACCTTTCTAGTTAGTATCACATCCTGTTACTGAGTATCACCTTGGTACAATTAGTAAAAATAGCTTGTAAAATGTGACATTAATGAAAATTAATTTTTTATCTCCTGAATATTACTTGTTTGTATTACAAACTTAGCTTAAATCTACTTTTAAAATTTAATTTCAGAACACTGCAGCCGAGAAGTTGAAATATCATTTGCAGTTGACCAATTATCATCTCCTAAAATACTACTAAATGCCCTTACAAGTCTTACACTAACTTTCAAGCACTTGACCAAAGATCTTTGTTATTTGTAATTATTTTTGTTAAAATATTTTTAGCCACCCAAGTGGCTATTATTTTAATCAGCGACAAAATGGTTATTTGATGATTTTTAAAGAAGAAAGAGATAATTTCGGAAATCTTTTCTGGTTAAAATGTCTAAATAAATACATAAATGAATGAGAAGGGACAAAATGAGATAGCGTGTTTATAAAAGAATGAGGGTGAATGAATGAATGAGTGAGTGAATGAATGAATGAATGAGTGAGTGAGTGAGTGAGTGAATGAATGAATGAGGGAAGTAATAAATGAATGACAGAAAATGAATAAATGAGTAAATGAATGAATGAATGAGGGAAGGAATAAATGAATGAGGGAAAATGAATAAATGAACGAGGGAAAATGAATAAATGAATGAGGGAAAATTAATAAATGCGGAAATGTGTGAATGAGTGAATGTGTAAGTGAAAGTATGAATAAAGTTTCCGTTCCCTGTCATATTATAATTTGCTTTAATTCTAATATTTAAATGAATAATTTAATAATTTTTAAAATGTCAGCTCCGTTGATGACTAAATCTATTTTTTATAAAACGGTGTATGGAAAAAGTTGAATTATTTTCTTGTTTTTAATTTTTAAGTTTTGAAATAATCATTTTTTATATGTTCTTCATATAAATTATATTTTCTTATATGTGCATACTTAACATAATACTTATGATCTTGTATATGCAGTTATAATACTACAATTAAATTTGAATTTTTCTGTATGTTAATATTTAACTACGTTGCGAGTTTTTATAATATATGGAATACTAGAATGACTCATTATAATATACAAAATCCTATGATTCACCTCATGCATCCTCATTCCTGAAATAGGCTGTAAAAGGTTCATTTAATATAACATTTTCTTTTGTTCTGGGAACAATCTTTTGTTAATGAAATCATCGAGTATTTCACTGTTTTTAAATAATGTGAATTTTTATTGAGATATATTAGTAAAGCTGCAGTATGTGTGTTTCATTGCATGTTAAAACTAAAGATACTTTTTATTGTCTCTCTGCTCAATGAAAAATTTAACTCTGTTAAATGATTTCCGAAATGATAGCTGGAAAGGAAGTGGCTGCTACCCCTTTCTAGAGCAAAATATTTTTTGATAGAATTATTTATACGATGCTCAATAAGCTGAGAATTTCTTTCATTGCATAAATTGACCATCCAAATAATTGATACACTTGCTCATACCGTAACAGCAGTTTATGTAGCTCATACTGAAACAGCAGTTATTGTAGCTTATACTGTAACACCATTTTTTTTAAGGTGATAAGTATCTCACTGGATCAAATGCGTTTAGGCAAACTGGGTGTAAAATTAATTCCAGGGACGCAGGTGTGTACAGTTAGGAATATCAATAATTAATATAATAAACGAATTTCAAAATCATATTTTAAATATTTCAAGTCATGATCAAATTATCTGGAATCACACTCAGAGAATAATTTAAGAACTGTGATCAATTTATTTTTGGAAACATATCATTTCAAATTTCACATTATTGTTTTAGAATCTTTTTCTTATTAGACTTTCTCTTTTTTTCTTCAAATACGTTATGAAAAAAACCTTAGGGACTATAATTTTAAATCTAAAATATTAAATAGTAACTGAACTGCAATTTTCTTTTTTTTAAAAAAATTGTTATTCATTTCTCAGAAATTAAAAGATAATCTATGTTTATAAAGAAAGTAATTCAAATTTCACGTTGATAATGAGGTAATAAATGACATGAAAAGAAGTTACGTTTACTTAGATAGTCTATTTAAGATCTTATTTATATTTAGTGTTTTTCAGAATTAATCTTATGCCTTTCTTACATAAGACTACAAAGGTAAAAACTGAACTTTAATTAAGAATTTATCTTTCATCTGGGCTATATAATTGTCAGAGAAACTAATGAAATTCTCTAGGGGAACACACACGGATACTTCGTTTTTTACATCTAAAAGCAATTTTCACAGAAAAAATATCTCTTTTCAACTCTATACTTCACATAACTGACTGAAAAAAAAGCCTTTCATTCCTTTTGAGACGTCGTGTATCCTGAAAAAGTAAGCACAATTGTATTTGCAGATGTGCTATAATTAAATACGTTGTTTGATTTTTCTTACCGCAATGAAGAAAACGTGTTTAGGATGTGATGAATTATTTAGTGTAATTAATGAAATGTAAAGGATTTTAACTTTTGTAATCTTCTGAGGATAATATCTTTGAAAATGATGAAGAATGTAAAGTGGATATAGAAAGATAAAAATAAATTGCTTGCTTTTTACCCAATGTATATATACGATAAAATAAAGTTACATTGTGAGTTTACGAAAGTTCTTTAAAAAGTATTAACATAAAACAGAAATGAATTTTATCAACAGTCAACCACTTGGAGATGAGAGATTTTTTAGCGATAATATATCAAATGTGAAACATCACAGATCACCCAATCGACATGTGCCAACACCTCCTAGATACAAGTATCTAGAGGTATTTAAGAGGTTTCGCATGTGCATGGCTAACCAAAAAAATCTCTAATCTGGTGATACGTAAAATCACGCCAAGTGGTGCGGCTAAACGGCATTTTAACCCTCATTATGAACAAAAATAAGAAGTAAATTAGTAATAATATAGAAAGTTAAGTAATTAGCAAACAGACATTCAAGCGACAGCTTAGAAGTGAAATAAAAAGTATGATAAACTCAGGCAATACAAATCAGGCTCCTGGAATTTGAAAATACGAGTATCTCAGGTGATACAATTCATTGAAATTGGCGAATGAGAAATTTCAATTAAAATTCACTAAAAATAAAAGTATAGGAAAAAATGCAATTTACCCCAAATAACTGGCACGATTCCAAAAATCGCCAAAATGGGTGATAATATCAACGGATGTCATGCCTAAAATCATCGTAAGGGAGAAAAAAAACAAGGTACTTTGTGAAATATCTTTGGTGAAATATCGCGAAAAAAATCTAGTCATCAATAATGGTTGGGCTAAACTGCATTTCATCCATAGTTAAAAAGGGAGATAAAATACAAACATAAATAATTGTAATAATAAATTTTAAAAATTTTCAAAAAGCAGTAATTCAACGCCTGTAGTTGCGGCAGTTTCAGTGGAGAAAAATGTTGCCTAATTAAAAAAAAACTGCGTTTTCAAATATTTTTTCTTCACGTTTTTTTTTAAATAAAATTCTTTTTAGATAAGGATTCATTCAAAAAAATTTGCAATTATTTTACAAAAAACTTAAGGGATAGTAATAACTCTTAGAAATATCAAATTACTAAGCAAATCGATACTTTCTTATTTCGGCGGCTCGCATCTCGTCAAGCAGACTTTATTGGCGATAACCATAGTATACACATATTCTTTCACGCTTGGAATTTATCATTTTTGGCTAATTTTCCGCTTGCGCTGGTGAAATGGAAAAGTACCAAAAAATCTAAATTAATTAATTTGTCAGGAGAAGACATACTATGACGTTATACATGACATATTACGTGAAATTTAAATTAAATATTTATAAAATCTAAGTTGAATTTTTTAAGAAAAAAAATTTTCATGATGCATATCATCAATATCTATAGATTATTTATACCAAATTTCAAAGTACTGCGTCTTCTAATAATGTATGTAATCACCGAAAATAATAGAAAATTGTTCATTTTATTGATATGGATCACATTCTAAAACCTGGATGCATACGAACTGGGCATTATCTCGGATGCAAAGCTCGGCCCATTTTCGACAAACTAATATTATGGGGTATTTAAGCATACTAGAAATGTGTCATGAAAAGCTTCATCACCAAAAGAGACAGAATTGTGTCTATACGGACGTAAAGTTAGAGTCGGGAATAGGAAGTCCCCTATGCGTTTGGCAACTTTTCGGAGTGAAAATTGGCGATTTATGTTATGGTAACCCTAAGCATACTCAATGCTTGTCAAGAACATTTGGCGACCTATCTAGGAAGTCACCAATCGCCTAGTGGAAACACGATTCTCAACTTTAACCAGGGCGAGTATTGCATTTAATCCAACAGCATACTATATGCATAATTTTTTAAGGTACTCAATACTTTATTAATTTAACATGTAGCAATACATAAAAGCGGCTTAAGTCGGGAATAGATTGTTCCCTAGGCAATTGGCGACTTCTAGGTAGCATTGGTGATTTTTGGGGCGATAATAACTTAAAAGTGATGATTAGTTATGGTACCCCTAAGAATACTCAATGCTTAAGTCACGCACGCTTGCAAACCTATCTAGGAAGTCGCCAAGTTTCGTCCCCAATCACCTAGGAGACACCCTATTCCCGAATTTAACCAAAAAAAGCTATTATCTCCTCTACATACCACACATTACATTAAAGATGGTTCCATTAATTTATCCTGCTTATTTGAACATGATAACTTTAATCAAGAACAAATTTAAAAGATTAGTATTCGGATTATTATATATCTTTAAGAAACCATTTTCATTTTTGTGTATCAGAATAACAAAAATTTGGTTTTTCCATGTTATAGTGGTGTTCGTCAAGTTTCGATTATGGCAAGAAATCGCTGAATTTGTTTGCATCTTTTAATCATTGAACTCTTTTGTAATTTGGATTTCCCAATTCAGCCTACCTAGTCGCAAAGGGGGAAGGTTGGTACCATTAAACTAGTTTAACCCGCTTATTCGGTCCTCAGCCCGATATTGCTTTTTGACTTGCTGGGTTCTATATTTTCATTTATTTTTTCTTTCATTTTTACATTTCTTTCTGGATTTTTGTCTTTTTAAATATTTTAAATTATTCTTTCATAAATTTTCAGTATACACACACACACACACAC
>BMAW01073747.1:0-11194 GCA_019974015.1 Nephila pilipes
GTGAAAAAGCTTGTGTATCATTTTTTTAGATTATAGGTCAGGTAAACAAAACATAAAAAATTTTTAGTTGCAAAAACCTAGGAGAAAGGAAATTACCCAACGGAACAGTTAAGAAAAATAATAAAATACAGAAGGAATGCGTGACAAAAAGAGCAAGAAATTGAACTTCAAAACCTAAAAAAGTAAAACCAAGCCACGAAAACCAAAGAAAACAACGAAGGAAAAAAATAAAAAAAAAGAGGTATAACCTTTAAAATTCTGAATCTCACTCATGACATATTAGTAATTTAATATGTTTTATTGGCCCAGCATTCCCTATAGAAAAAAAATTCTTCATAAAAATGTGTAATATGCATAATTTTCAGACAAAAACACATGCAAATAAAAAAAAATGAAATGACATTGCAATATAAGAAAACAAATAAAAATATGTGTGGATGCAGATCAGTTTCCAAACATAATCATATAAAACAAAGAAAGAATAAACCAAAAATTAATCAGTCAGATTAAAAAGGAACAATTTTCTACGGGAGATAAAAGCTTTGCAGAACAAAATGCACAAACAAATGCATTTTCGCTTTTCTCAAAATCGAAAATGTTATAATGCTCTCTATTAGAGAGAAAGAGTACTATTGCAAATAAATTTTAAAGACTTTAAAAAATAGAAAAATGAGAAAAATAGAAAGAAAATAGTTGAAAGTAAAACAAAGAGGGAGAGAGGAAAATGTACTTAAAAATAATATGCATATAAAAATAAAAGAAATTTTAGCCATAATAATAATTATTATATTTAAATTATTCTTAATAAAACACACAAAAAATTCTGCAAACAAACAAATTTTCTTAAACTTATCCAGATTGATGTAAATATCCTGTGTTTTAGGCACAAGCTTAATAATACACTTATGTTTAGTTATAAATTAAATTTCCAAAAATATTCAGACTTAAAGAAATCACAGGTAAGGGAACTGTTTGAACCTCGAGTGAGAAAATATCCCTTTTATCACATATATTAAACAAAATTTTATTATGTTCTTATTTCAAAAGAGTCTAAGTGACTCGCTTCATTTTTTTTGTTGATATTAGTTTGCAATAAATTTAAATATTTTTGATATAAATTGAGAAAAGTTGAAAATCTTCATTTTAATTAATTTGAAAAAAAAAGACATCAACAATATTTCTAAATATTTAAAAAAAACTATTATAATCAAAAAAATCTTCATATAAATATTACCTAAGTAGTTACTTACAGGGATACCTCGTGGTATACTTTTAATCTGTTTTTAATCTTATTATTAAAAAGTATTTAATTTTCTTTCAAAACTAATATAAATAAAATAAAATGTATTTTCATATGCAATATACTTTCTTATAAATCTGCTATAGAGCTTTAATACGATCATATAGGTCAATAGAATTAAAAAGAAGTTCCATTCATTGCTATAAACAGCATAAAAATGTTTATTACTAATATATTTGTCTGTATCAGCACTACTTTTTATAATGGCAGTACTTAACAACTTATCGAAAAATATTTTGTATCATTTCTTACTGGCAAAAGTAATATTAAACCATTAATTAAACGTAAATTCAAACCATTATTTTCTGTTCGAAATAGAGTAGGATTTAATGTATATATATTTGTGTTGCGAATTGAATCACAGCAACACCCGAGCTATCGGTGACGAACCTCATATAATTTTAAACCTCCTTGAAAAGTGACGAATGAGACACGTGGTCTCTCACCTCTTTTTCCAAATTTCTACATCCCGTTGACGGGAAGACTTTGAACCTCGCCCATATTTAACGTGCATCAACCCGTTTCAAGCCTGGACTTTGGTAGAATCAGGATTCGAACCCACGACTCGAAGGAAACATCGGCAGTAGCGAGTCCGAGACTTTGACCACTAAGCTACAGTGGGCGCATGAATGTGTAAGCACATTTCTCATTTCTATAAGATTTAATACTTTGCAAATCTATTTGCTAATTATGATGACGTTATATATATAAAGATTAAAATAGTGTTTTTAATTACCCCTTAAAATAGACCGTTTCTCTATTAATATGTATTCACGATATATATGAATTAAAAATAAAAAGTTTTGACTCTGTATTTAAAATGTTTCTGGGCTATGATTTTTATTTACTTTTTTTTTTTATTTCATTGGGTAACAAGTTAAGATTTATGCCTAATCTTTTCGAAAAACATTCTCGTTTCTAAGTGAAAGAGAAAACCGTATATTTCAAAAATACGATTAAAATACAAGAAGTACAGACAGTACAATCTATCTCCAAATGCATATAATAATCCCTTAAAGCCCGTTTTAGTAGTAAGTAAGTAATAAATATTTAAGCAAAATGGTTGGCTAAGTATATATTTTGTATGTAATTATACTTAGATTAGTCCTCTGAATATATAACAATTGTATAATAAATGTATTAAATGTATAAAATTACGATTAAAAACCAGAATTGTAATTTTTGAAGACGCTAGAATTGATGCGTTTCAAAGAAATGTTTTGGGAAATTATTGTGCATGTAAAATTAAATGAATTTTTATATTTTTGCACATTAAACTTCAAAGTAATATAATATTATAATAAAGTTGTTGCTTTTAGGTAATAAGAAAATGATACTCCTCTAACACAAATGAGGATTAAAAAAACGTATTGAAAGAAGTTTTCTTTAAATTTTTTTTCAAAACGCTTTCGACATAAGAGAACAAAAAAATTATTCATAAGAGAAATTTTCCGCTGTAATCCTTTAGAAGTATATTATTACTCAACAAGTCCGAGTCTAGAGCTTCTGTCGCAACGAATTTTATGTTTTAAAACCCTTTCAGCAAAGTTCCATAATAGTTTCTGGATTATAAGAACCTCACCTAATTCCATAAGTTGTGAAATGAGGAAAATGACCTAACATTTTTATTAGTAACAGAAATTCCATGCAACAGCTGTTTTCTAACCTGAAATGATTGTTTCTTGCTGACGAAAACCACACGCGACGAACTCCCATTAGAGAGGTTATTGTTTCACGCAAACCCTATTATTCTGTGTGTTCCATTATTAATTTCATTGAGCCAGGAGATAACACAATTTTTATCGCTCGATGCAATTTTTACATTCCTTTGTTCTTTTTGTATCTTAATAAATATTTGTAGATGTGAAAACAAAACTATAATAAATACTCATGTTCTATTTTCATTCAAATAAATCGGAAAATAATTATTAATGCATAATTGATTACTTAATTCGGAATTTTTATAGAATAATTTTAAGTCATAAGTATGTAAAAATAATTGCGTCTTTAAGCTTAGAAATCATAAAATTATTCCCTAATATGTATATTTTAAGTAACTTAATTCATTACATATTCACGTGTGCTGATAACAACAAATTATATGAAATGCTCAAATCGTAGCTGCAATTTTATGATTCTAAATGATTATGTTAGGCTTTATCCAGAAATTAAAAAAAAATAAATAAATAAAATATTGATGGATATTTTCAATTCAAAAATATTTATCCAAAAGTTGTATGTATAAATGTAAAGAATTCGATGTTTATGTATTTAATCGTTTTCATATTCCTTAAAATTTTCAAAATTATTTAGGAATGACGCATTTTAAAATTATTTATACATCGCAGACGATTGTTATTTCAGTCTGAGAGAATCTATTTTTAAATTATGCAATAAAAACTACAGATACCTCAGACCAATTTTTCATACCATTAAATTTCTCAGAAATATTCAGGAAAAAGACATTATTGTTTTTCACCGTCTGTAAAAATTGCTTTTAGTTAATTTTCGTAAAGGTGCATTTTCATATATTTCTCCATGCAACATTTGATACATTAAATTTTTTTCGTTGCATTAAAAATTTTAAGTTTGATTGGTGGAAGTTTGATTTTCCTGCTGCAAGGGTAGAAGAGGTCCTTTTACCTTGAGTGACGAAAATGATTTGAATTCTTGATCTGTTGGTCCGGAGAAAACTTGCCCAGTCGTTTTTTATAGTGTCCTTGTCAACAAGGCTAACAGGTATTCAATCTCGGGCTGGTTTTTAAAACATTTTAACTTTTTCGTCTTTGTTGAAGAGAGCCGTCGCATATTCCCCCTCCAGTATCATTGTGATATTTCGAAGAGAGCCTTTCTGAACAATATTTGTGGTTCAGAAATATTGTTCAGAAAGTCTCTCTTTTTTCATGTCACTTTTCCAGCCATTATTGAAATTGATTCACATCCCGTCTCTGTAATATTGTTTCATTTTTAAGAAGTTTCGATTTGACGTCATAGATTGTCTGCAATTGAGATGGCGGGTCTATTTGACGCATGCTCCGTATCCAGTTTATCACTAACTGTGGATATATGCAGTTGTCTTAAGCAGACAAAAGGCAGTTTTTGCTTCGGGAACACAGGCAGCAAGTAGTTGTAAGTTGTGCTCAAGTCATGTTCAAGACGCGGGTCATTATTTCAGCGGAGCAATATTTTTCCCACCGTATCGGGGGAAGAAGTCGGTTGATCTTAAGCGACGGGGATGATTCGTCGATCCGGAGAAAATTTGTGTGGCCGCTTTTTGTAACGTTCTAATCAAAAGGGATTCACCCTCGGGTAAGTTATTAAGACATTTTAACTTCTGTCGTTGTTATTGCAGAGCGCCGCCGCATATCCATGAAAACTAATCCTTTTCGAAAAATTATTTTCTTTTCGAAGGAAAGCCCTTAACATTAAATCTTTGTAATGCTAATTCACAAACATAATTATGTTTTGTTTGATAATTTGAATAACACCTTTGTTATACTACAGCGTTTAAAAAGAATTCAACCGTAATTTTTCGAAGGTAAGCTAATGAAACTAGAAAGACGTGGTTTGCTGACGATTGTTGAAAATTCTATTGCACGAGGAAAACTTTTTCCTGTCTTCTGAAACTGTTATCCACTGCAAGACCTCCAATTAGTGAGGAAGTGTAAGAAGCGTTATCCTATTTTCCTTTTTGATAAAATAACGGTAAAACTTGAGCGAGACTTTGCACAAGACCTGGAGATTTCCAAGTGGGAAAGACCAGATTTCAATCCATCTCAAAAAAAGGTAGCCCATTGCTGTTTTCAACTGTTACAGTATTATTAGGAGAAATGTATGACCGTCCAAATGAATACGAGTATATTTATGAATACAGGTCAGGTATTTTTTGAGCTCCCCCATTATTATTTCAATTCATCTGGGAGAAAATGTTAGTATACAGAGTAAAAATTTTTATATGCTAAATAAGTTTATTGGAGTACTAGAGTCATGAAAAGTCCTTCAGGATTTTAGTTTTCTGACAAAAAGTCTAAAATTGGATATTTTTAATATTTTTTGTAAGCCTTTTTGACATAGAACTTTTACAGCTATCTTCATGTAAATTTGAAAAGTTCTATATAAAAATTATTTATTCAATGTCATATCTTGGTCATTACGATAACTGAATCATTGCGTTTCAAGTTTTATTCATCAAATAAAATTAGAATCGCCTTGCATTGTTTTTAGAGGATGAGTACGTATATGCTTTGAAAAAAATTGAAATAGAATCCTTATAGAAAAGATCATAATTTCTACACAAACTGTAGCAATTTGTGTATTTAAATCATCTTCAATAATATTAAACTCGAATGAAAATACAAGAAAAAATTCTAATCTAATCTTAGAATGTTAAAATTGTTACGAATCCGAGAGAAGACGCTTCCTTGAAACACTTCTTTTATAAGTGAAAAGAGACATTTACAGAGATTTCATCAGAAAGCTAAAGAACTTTTTAAGTAATGACTCCCTTGAGCTTGACGATGGATTTGGCGATCATTTTGGCGGAGAGAAACTTGGTGACAAAACGAAGGTTCCCGAAATTACCAAATTCTTGGCAAAACCTCGATTGAGTCAAAATATATATGGACATTCCCTGAATTTTCCCTGTGACGTTACGCCTGCTTGAAGTTGCAAAAAAAAAAAAAAAAAAAAGGAAAATATGAGGCGCCAGAGGGAATCAATCGGGAAACCGTTTGGAATTAGTTAGCATTGACTGAGCGGATATTTTTAGAATCTTCCTGTAATTTGCCGGAAACTTTCAGAGACTGTCTTGGAAGTGTAAAGTATTACTGGGGAGACTTGTCCTTAGAACGAACTAGTAGGTTGGTTAGCTGAACGTTACTGATACAACAGCACTTTTAAAACAGTGACTGTCTTTAAAATTGCTGTTTTATGTTCATGTATTTATGTCACTAATCTATACAGGTTCCATGTTCACCTATTTGTGTCACTAATCTTTCCAAATATTGCTACCTGTATGAGGTCCTGTCCTGAGTATTTGTGAATAAGGCGTCATTTAATGTTATCTTCCGTGTTGGGTTGATTTCACTCGCATACCCTTGCACGAGAAATTTTTGCAACATTATAAAAGTAAGCATTCACCCTTAGGTATTTTTCCATTTCGCCGGCACAAGTCTCGCCAAGTAGATTTTATTGGCGACAACACACAGTATACACATATTTCTTTTGGCGACCGTTGTATCATTTTTGGTGACCTTATCACTTGCGCCGGTGAAATGGAAAAGTACCCACCGTTACATGTACCACATGGACTTTTCGCTAATCCTTTGAAATATTTAGGAATAAAAGGGATCACTACATGGAACTAAGCCTCAATTGCCCACATGACTTGGGTAAGGATTGAGAAAAGCACTAGCTCCCATGCCTTTTAGCAGCAAACCAAGTGCTATCTGCGATAGATCTCAAAATTTCTACCTCAGTCAAGTAGAGAAGACGATATCTGAACTGTCACCCCCTCTTCAAACTACCACATAATGCCAACGGAAAGACTTTGGACCTCGACCAGATTTAACGAGCATCAGCCAGGCCACACTGCGGGTCTGTTGATTGGGAATTTGAGATCTGTTTGGTAGGAGAAAATGGCCTGTTTGGTAAGAAATTTGAGGCCCTTTTTTGGGATGCGGAAGATGCTATACTCATTGATTTCCTAGAAAAAGAGAAAACAATCAATGGATAATAGTACAGTGATTTTTCTTCACTCATATTTGTTGACTCCACATCCATATTTCCTAATACCCCATTTATCTTTCCTGGCATGGGTACTTTTTGAACAACCTTACTTAAACTCCATTAATTCATTGATAGTTTAATAAATCAATTCATGAATAAATTTGTTTTATCGCAATATTCACTTGTATCAAAGAAAATATCCCTGTTGCGTGCTTTAGAGAGTTTATTGATGATAAAGATGTTTATTATTTCCATCGATTTGACGAAGGTAGATAAACTGACATTAGAATAATTTCCGTATAAAGGAAGAAAAACTAATAAGAGGTAACGCTAATGTGTTTTCTAATAAGACTTCCGTTGCGTAAAGAGAGTTCATTCACCTGTCATCAATAGCCAAAGGCTTGGAAAACGTTATACATTTAAAATAGAAATGGATATCATACTCCTATCACAAGGACCGATAAGCATTAAAAATGTTAAGTAAGATGTGCAGTAAAAAGATTTAAATTATATCTAAAAATAACTTAACATTTTCTGAGAATAATACTACATGTAAAAAGATTCTTAATTAAAAAACCAATCTTACTAAAAATTACTTGCTATTTTACCTATTATAACAAACCCGGAAATCGTGACGTGCGGCTCTTAGTTGAGTGGATGAAAAAAGATCAAAGTTCCTTTTTAATTGTGACATTTATATCTTATATTTTTTTCCCTTATAAATATTTACAATAAATAATAGTTAAATAAGTCGGCATTAGAGAAATGCCCAAATTGACATGTCGTAAAAATTAAGTTTTATATTAAAATTAAATGCCTCAGTGTATCAATTTAGGAAATTATTCATATTGAGTCAATCATTTATATTAAAATATTAAAAAAAAGTATTTTTATGGCCTGAGTTTTATTCATTTTATTAAATCTGTGGGAAAATAAATATTTATAAATCTTCTACATAATAAAGCAATCTCTTAATTGATAAATATAACACAAAATAGCCAAATATTTGCCTCGTTTAAAAATAAACTTCCTTCCATTTAATGATTAGTTTGGAATTCCTATTTCCTTAAATGCCAATTTCAAGCTTTTTAAAAAATTAAAAAAATCAACTCCTATTTTGGATTTTTTTTTCCATCTAAAAAAATATTGTTCTATAATCTCGATTATGAATCCCAACTAATTTTTTTAAATATAAGGTTTCCCTGCGATAAAAAGAGGAGCATTTCTCGGAATTTTAAGTTTTAAGAAAAGAAATATGTTAATTACAATAGACAGATAACTTCGAAAGATAATATGCTAATGCATATTGAATTTATGATACTTAATGGCTTTATTTTAGTGAAAATTCTCTGGTAAATATCGACTGCATTACTTATATTTAAAACACACACACACACATATATATATATATACACGAGAAAACAAACGATTAAAAACTAATGTATTTTTGTTCGTTACCTGATTTTCACAAAGAATGCTGTATATGAAAGCTAAAGCGCACAAGTTATCGGAGAAGAATTCCAATAATTGTTAGCGTCACCAGAATGAATAATCTCGTCTTCAGAATGAAAGTAATGAAAGTAAAGCGCTCTTTCATGCTTCGAAAGAGGCGACAATCTGAAATTTCAAGGTCCTGTATAGTAACACCCCGTCGCCATCTTCTTCAATTATCAACTTGTAACTGACACCTGGGAACAAGGAAGACATATGTATAGGATACGTACTTAGGGTTCTACAAAAAATCAAGCAACAAATAAAAAAGTTATGGTCAGAGAGGATTTACTTTTCAATAAAATCTTTCTGAGGATGTTTGTGTCTGTGTGTGTAATAAATTAACTACGAAAGTAATATTGAATCTTAATGTTTTTGTGGGTGTACACACTTTTCTGAAAATCGCAACTTAAGTCAAGGTGTGAAATAATAAAATATGGCTTTCTCTTCCTTTGCATGATTGGTACAGGAGAAAGAGTCCGGGTGCATAGTTTAATTTCCATGCAGTTACAGACGGGCAGATTGCTCTTTGCAGATTACTTAGAGGATATATGAAATCGATGGCACTCATTGAGGGCCATTAAGTGTTCCCCTTTTGTCGCAAATGTGCATCAAGTTAAGCCTCACCGGATCATATTCTGGCTTGCATGGGACTGGACATATCTGATTTCTATGAATACTCTTTAATAATGCGGGATTTCACGAGAATGAGTAACTAGATGGACTTTGTATAACCTTGATCAAGATCCATCATCATGAAAATAAGGAATTATGAGGAATTTTTTACAACACATGGGCTATTATATTATGCATAAGTTTCTTTCTAATCTAAGGATTATAATAAAACGATTGAGTAGTAAGAAAAGTTTACGAAAGAATTGAAAATTACGATTTATTTCATTTTATTAACTTTTCACTACATCAAAAGCGAGTGCTATTCGCATCGGGCCTAACAATTTTAAATTCTAGGTACTACTACGTTCTGGTACTTCTCTCTAACAAAATCCTCGCTGCATATAGAAATAATGAAAAAAACTTCTAATATATACCCATGGAAATTAAGTAAACCTCGTAATTAAACTTGGACATTATTGGGCACAAATTCACGACCATGACTACTCAGCTACTGTGTTCAAACAAACGTGATGATAGCAATTGTACGGCAGCACACAATGGTCAACAACAGATACTTTTTGAACCATTCTCATATGTAATTTGAGTTGCCTTAATATTTAACCTTTCCTCTATACAATTTAAACTGAAATATTATTCAATAATTTCAAGGAATTTTGAATAAAACTGATAGACAGTTCCAAGGAAAAATTCCGCTTCTGAATAATTATGAAGTGTTGTAATTTTAAAAGTTAAGCACGTGTAAATCCCCCCCCCCAAAAAAAAAGAAACTGAAACATACCTTCAATTTAAAATACATCTCACGTTTAATTAACTAAGTTTTATTACTAATGAATATTTATGAAGCATTAACGAAAAATTAAATGTAGATTATTAAAGCTTTTATGTGGAAACAATTTTAAAAGCATTTAAACGTTACATACAATATTTTACATGAAAATATGCTTGCATGAAAAGCAAATTAGAAACTTTTTATTAAAATTTTGTGACATGTAAATATCAATGTTTGAATTTAAATAATATTTAAAATTTTAATACACTGAAAATTTCATATTAACTCGTTGTACAGATATTTAACAGAGAACTTTGAATAACAATGGATTATTATTATTATGTTCATTTAAGAATATTTTAATAATGTAACTATTATGGAAATAAAAATGTGAAGAAGTATATATATATTATCAAAACTATATAATCGTAAATTTAAAGTTAAAATATTTAAAAGGCACTAAGATAAATGATTCTTTTAAAACATAATTCTTAAAATATGTTGTTCAATAAAAATACTATTTTTATGCTTAATATTTCTAAAACTTTCTTACATTCAGTTATAAATTATTTAAAATAGTATAGTCTTATATTTCATTTGGCATTTTAATTATATAAGAGAAATCGTTAATGCCTTCGTAAGTTTGAGACTTTTACTTATATTGAGCAAGCATTTCTGTTGATATAAAAATATTGCTTTGCTGTCAACGTAAAAAAAGGTTCGAAAAAATTTAGTTTTGACAACTATTCCAAAGAAATAGCAAAGTTATGCTGCATTAGAAAAAAGAAAGACAAGTAAGAACTTAAAAAAATAAAGCACATAACAGTTGCAAAAATAATATAATAATAACAATAAATCACTTCAAGTAAATAACTCGTTTAAGTGTAAATGAGAGAGAGTGAGAAATATCATATTTTCCCACATACAATATTTGTATAGTCTGATTAATAAAGATGTGACAAAGTTTTATTTGAGCAATTGAAAAATTAATTAAAAACAACCACATCCACCTAAAATCATTACATAATAAATTACGCTACAAACCATTCCTGATTCAAACAACTCAACTCAAAGAGTTAACTTACATTTAACTTGTAAGATGACATGTATAACAAATTTCTTCGACGTGAAAAAATTCTACAACTTTTTTTTGTATTATTATTATAAATATATTAACCTCCTCAGTCCCAGCGTCGTTTATAGGAGATACTAAACAACACCTTCAAATAATTCGAATTAAAAACCAACGTTTTTAAAAACAACGTTTTTAT
>BMAW01073748.1:0-38189 GCA_019974015.1 Nephila pilipes
CATGAGTAAAAATCCCAATTTGCAATTCAAGCTTAAACTCTGTTTTCTTACGGCTCATAAAAAAACTCAACACATTTCTTAATTGTTTCAATTTTTGTTTACATTTCTTGAACATTTCAAGTTTCCTTATAGTGTGTTTATAATGTGGTATGCCTTGTATATATGCATATATTTTTATCTAATACTTAATTTTTAGTTCACGAATTTGTGGATGCTTTTTGTATTGTGCCACTTAACTTATTATACATCTTTTTTCTGCTAGAAAATTCTTACTATTAGTTTTTTTTATTCCTGTCATGCACATTTTCTGCTCTGTAAATACATTGTTAGCTTTATTTGCTTTTGATTTCGAAATTATCTAATATCTTATGCTCTTCTGTCGGTAAATGCAGAGTGTGGGGGTGACTGTCTCCCGAGAGGCTGGTTTGTAACTCTAATCCCTTGGGTGAGCTCGGACCCCTTGGGCGTTCTGCCAAAATCCCTCAAGTTGGTTCGACGTCAGTAAACAATCATACTAAATGACATCGATTGACTGACCAGTGCTTGCTTTTTATGTAGAATAACGTGTGAAATTTGGATTATTGTAATGATGACTTGGATTTATAATTATTCATTGCAAAACGTAAGAAGTCTAATCCCTAACGTAATTTAAAAGATAGAATGCATTGTCTTCTCCAAAATTTGATAATTTGCCTGATGTATGATCAATAGAATATATCGCAAAGTTTCATTGGATATTGCAACAGTCTCATTTGAGTAATATGGAAAACATTTTGGCACATTTGGTTCAGAGAGAGACATTATACCTTTGTTATAATGTGATATTTTACAAAGTTTGATGATATGGTTACGTTGTTCGATGAGACAGTATTTAAACTCTAAAATTGGCGAAATGAAATTTTTTTAAAAAAATGTTGAAACAGAAGAGTGGAATGAAGAAATGTAAGTGGCATAAAATTTTTAAAAAAAATTTCTAATACGAGTATTTTTTGACAAATATTTCACTTGTTTTTTTGTGTTTGATGCAAAATTGAAAAGAAGTGATACTAGATGATAAAATAACAATTTTGGAGTTTTTTGAGAAAAAAAGGCATTCGTATCTATTATTTCAGCCATTAGTTTTAAACTCAAAAAATATTGTTCTCTTTTAAGTGTAGTAAGAGCTTTGACATATATTTTCTCGGCTTTCCACTAAATCCACATAAGCTAACATAATAATTTTCTATATAGTTTTAAAATTTTCTTCTACATCTTCCCTCTCTGATGATAAACATTAATCAAATCTTTACTTTTCTCGCGATATATTAAAAGTCACGAAACATCTGATAGGTTTTATATCAACGTTAGCACTCCAAGTTATTGACTTGGCGATACAAGGACATTCTTTTGAGAGCCAATTTTCTCTTTTTAACTTTCTCTCTCCGCACTTTTCCCACTTTAATAGAAAATGTGTCGGCGCTTTATCTCTCCGCCAAAAATTAAAAGCTAAAAGATCAAACCTTGGCGAAGGGGAAAGTCTAAATTGACATCCGGTAAAAGTATAAAGAGAGGAAGAACACTGGAGAGCGAGTGAGTGAGTTCTAAGTGCTGCCACCAGACGGCGCCAGAGAACGACCCTTCCCTTCCATAACTTAAATGCAAACAATTAATTTAATCTCTCGCCCTGCGTCGAGGAAAAATGAAACGGCTCCATAAAGGTCTGATAACAGAGCACTTAAGCAGATATATATATTTTCGTTTGCCTCCCAACTTCAGAGAGCCTCGACAGAAGACCAAACATTGCATTTTGGGGCCTTATGTTTACCTACTCTAGATAGAAGAGGCTGCCTCGGCCATTTTGCGAATATGTGTGTGTGTTCTATCTCGGCCCATCTTTTCTCGCCAGACTTTTTTTGGGTTGAATGTATGCGCGGCGATAGAGTAAGATTTATGGAAAATATCGGTAGGAGAGCATATATGTATATGCAAGACGGAATTGTTATTTTTATCAGAGCATGTGTCGCCGTTTTTGCAGCTCTTGATAAGTACTATTTTATTCATTGGTTGTGGCTGTGTACTGAGGTCGGTTCTAGTATACATATTGAGATACTAGTACTGACTGATACTAGTATACATATTGAGTAATAGACTCTATGTGAACAATAAAGAAAACTATCTATTACATTCATTTTATGAACATCAAAGTTTTTTTTTCTTTCTTTTTTTTAAGTTTAAGTTTTTTATTACGTTTTACTCACATTTAAGAAAGAAATGTAAATTCCTCCAGTTATGTAATTGGGGTCTTTTAATAGAATGTATAGCAATTTCTTAATCATGAAATAAAAGATGTACTGGAAAAATTCCTTTACATTTGTATTATCCTGTAATAAGTAAGACAATTATTACCTTTTACCTAATTTGGGATTAAACTATAAAATTTGCTTTCAACTTAACAAGCAAAAGTGTATAAGGTCAACAATATTACATTTAAAAAGTATATCGTTTTTTGTGTTATTGAGAAAAAGGGACTTTTTCATCTTTTATTAAGAAATAAAAGTGTAGCAATTTATTTTGTTTTTATATATTTTTAAACTATTTCTTCAATTAATTTAGTAGATTTAATCAAAGTCTTGGGGACTTTTTCTGTGTCTTTAACCGACATTTTAATATATGAAAATATTAATTTAACATAAACTTGCTATCTTTCATTAAAAATATGAATGGCAGTAGAATATAGGGATTGCAAAACCAAAAAATTGCAAATTTTAATCTCCAGTTGTTGCCACTTATTTTACAATTTTCTTTACCGGTAATTCAGTAAAATAATGTATATAGTTATAATACATTTTTTGTACTTATCAGAGGGGATGAAGTTTATCTCATTTTTATAAAAAGAAGTTAAAAAAACTGTATAAATAAAATCTTGGAATTGATTTAACGCATATATCGAGGCAATAATAAAGTTACAAATACAACGGTGAACCAGTTGAACCTATTAATTGAAACAAAAACAGAAAGACAACATAATAACCACATTTGGAACACAAAAACAAATATATATATATATATATATATATATATATATATATATATATATAACATAAAAAAGAATTGGAATATTGTTGAAAGGAAAATATAAAGAGGATATGTTTTCAAATAGTAAAATATATAGGATTCTTTATAGTTATTAAATTCGAATAAACTTTTTCTGTAGTAGAATTATTTTGTATCAATATCAGTTCACATTTAGAAAACTAAAGAATTGATCAGTTTCGCGCTTATTTTTTAAAACATATTTTAAAGTATATCACATACTTAATTTTATAGTTTATAATTGTTTTCATTGCGATAAATGATTCATGTATAAGTACTACTCATATTTTGTTATAACATTGTTGAATTTTATGCTCACAATACAATTTAAATTCAAGCACTTTTATCACAGTAAACAATAATAAAATAAAATGAGTTATAATTATGATTACGAATCTTTATTTTATATTCACGGCTTAAGAATTCCCTGTAATCTATAGATATATCAGTTTTGTTTGAAATTCTTACCAAATTCACGGTAACAGAAAGTTCCCAGAGGCGTTTTTTTCCATTGAAACGGGGGTTCGAACCCTGATGCGATTAAAGATCCGCCATGTAGTTGAGCTGAAGAACGTTAAATCTGGTCGAGGTCTCAAGTCCTTTCTTTGACGAGACGTGGAAGATTGGAGGAGGAGGTGATTTCTATTGTGTCGTCCTCGTTACTTGACCGAGGCTTAAGATTGCGAATTCCGTTGCCTCGTGTTGTTTTTCAGTGCGACGTTAACAAGCAATAATTATCACAACAGTAATAGAAAAGTTGGTTAATTAGCAACCACTAGAGTGGAAGGACATGAGTTTGGTGTTACGGTTGAGAGTCATAGGTGTGAGCCTTGATTCTATTCAAAACCTGTGTCATATGACATATTGCGGACTGCCTTGCATGATGATTGAAATAGCGGCTTGACAACTGGACCCCAATGGTTAAAATGGCCAGCTTTGTAAATGGCAATTTTAAACATGTCACAGGCTCGAATTATGATTCCGTCAAAGAGGGGGAGAAGGTTTAAACTGAGCCACCAAGTCCTCGCTTAAAGTAACTTGATTGTTAAGAGTGTGTCGTTTTCATTCGGCTGTTTATCTTAGTCATATGACTGAAAGTTTCGTGTAGCTTCAGAACGAAGTTTGTAGCGTACGATTATTTCTATCCGACTCTTGTGCCATAGTATAATTAAACATAACTAATTCTAAAAGTCAATAACTGATTCAATGACATGCAAGTCAGTTCCAACTCAACTATCTATTTATCAATTATTATAATATAATTTTTAATGAGTTATCTCTCTTTGGACTCTAAGATTAACACTCCAATTTAAATATCACTAAAATAATACGCTCTTACGAAACCCTTCCAGTTGGGATTGCTTTTCTCCGTCAAATCCTCTGCGATAGCAATAACCGGTAACTACTCTTGATATTATCGGCCTCTTGTTGGAACAAAACTCAGAGTTATCCACACTCTCTCTCCTTCCTCTAAATTTCACTTTACTTATATATCACTATATATGAATTTTTTTACTTCATTTCCAACTGCATCTAATTAAAATAATCACGTTTCATTTTTGGTTGGGAAAAAATTGTTATTTCATGCATTCAATCTCAATTAAAGTCCCCCAAGGCTAGTGAAGAGAAAATCCCGAATAGCCCAACGTCACAAGTTGATTCAAACTAACCAACAAAACTAACAAGTCAATGGATAAGTGAGGAAAATAAGGTACATATATCTGTAACAGGCATCTTCCTGGTCATCAGAATGTGGTTTAAAATTGCGATGCCCATTTGCAGACAATACCTACCTAGTACCTCTAAGCAATAATTTAAAGTCTAGCGAAAAATGAATTAAAGTATTTTGTGTACTAAAGTCTACACTTGGTTATTTTTTTAAGGCAATCAAGAAACATCTTAATGTTTGCAGCGCAGAAAAATACCCCCAACATTAAAAAATAACTGTTTCAGATTTTATTTTTCTGGACATAAAGCTGTTATAAATGATTAAATAAATGAATTAAAAATTATTAAATAATTTTGTTATTATATTACAAAAATTAACATTATTTACAAATGATTAAGTTATTCACTTCGTATTGAATTAAAAGACTTCTGTATACTTTATATTTATTTTTACTCTTAAGTCGAAGATGATTTCCATTCTATAAGAAAGTTTCGCAAAGTTTGGTCTTCAAATATTAATACCTTTCGGGGAAAAAAATGCTGTTTGAAACAAAAAGTTTATTAGAGATATAAGACTTGATTGATATTTTGCACAATAGAAATAAGGCTGGTTTTTATTTATTTGACTGAATAACTTGCTAAGCTACCACAACGGACTATTTTAGGCAGATTTCTTAATTTTGAATCACGATTTATCGGCGAAGATAATACAGGATTTGGAAATCTGCGCTAATTTTCAAACGTCGTGAAAGAAATTAAAGCTCATTTGTATTTAGTGGCTGAAGTTTACATCGAGCAATGCAGCAATGGCATGAAATTTTTTAATGGAACATAAATATAATTATTAGGCCATAATTTACCTTTTGTATTCTGTTGTTTTGTAGCAATTTGTATAATGTGTAAGCAATTCAAATAATTTTTTTAATAAAATTTTTTTTAATAAAATTGTTTAAGATTATTCAGTAAGTTTGGGAATATAATAATTCCCACTCCCGACAGATGGCTCTAATCTACCTAAGCATTATCGCATCCTCATTGAGCGATAATGCGTCATCACAGGAAAGCTCGTATGATGACAGGTTGACAGGCGTAAATCTTGCTCTACAGATGTTTATAACTACAGAAGGTCTCACCAAGAGACTGAGAAATTCGTTCTGTTATTCGCTTTTTAAATGCAAGGAATATATGACCTTGCGAGATAGGCAAATAGATCTATGAGATGTTTAGCGATACAGTTATGAGTGAGGGAACAATTAGAAGATGAGCTTGATTGCTCAATTTAAGCAGAACGAGTAAAAAAAAAAAAAGCAATCGATTGGGATTAAGTGAATTAGCCTTTAATTGGGGCCTATTCTTACACTTGAAAATATTCTTGGTTATCCAGTGTTTTGATAGAGAAAGAAGTGACATATGGCGTCACATTATGAAGGCCTTCCTTTATTATTTAATTCTGTAGCCATTTTAAAGTATAATTAAGTAGTCAAAAAGTTCAAAACAATTTAAAGATACGAGGGTCGTTCAATAAGATTTTAGAAAATCCAAAAGATGGCGCTCGTAGCATCAAAAATTGTTTGTTTTCAGTAAGCCTCATGACTCACTATACAGCTGTCTGAATTTCATTTACTCGTATTCGTGATCACGACGCCTTTCGCACTTCGAAAATTCTTTGTCATAACTTTTCGGCCAATGAGATCATCCTCGCCTTCTTTGGAATACATTCACCGGAAGCAACCCATTGTTTAAATTGTTGCTTGGTTTCCAGTGCACAACTAGGAATCCATTTGTTATCATTGGTGACAACTCGACGCAAAATGACGTCGACAGCTCGACGTGGCAACAATCAAACTTTGATTTGGCAGTAAATGACTACCAAATCAAAACTATCTTATGAATCAATTTGAAATCTGTTTCGACTCCATGAAACAGATGGCAGCACGCAATGGAAACAACAATATTCCTTAATAATTCCATATGTTTCCAAACACAAGTACTTATTGAACCACCCTCTTATATAAGAGAAGGGCAACGCACTTAATTATCTATCAAAGAATATGCCAGATCATATTCTTTCAAATCTTTAACACAATTAATAAAATATTAGCTTACCTAATCGCTCATTCCGATTCAAGAACTTCTCGATTATAACAGATTAGACTCCTTTTTTTTTCTTCAAGAATCAAGTCGAGCTACTTTCAATATAACCAATTAATTGGGATGATTCACTCCAATCTACAACATCTATAAGTTGGTCACTATCCCCTATAGAAATTCTAAATAAATATTACTGAGAAGCATCCTAAATTGTATATCATTATTCGTTTAAAACATAATACAGTGGCAATTTTAATCGATGATAAAATATCGTCATTAGCTAACATAATTACGTTATTCATTTTTTCTTCTGTAAAAAAATTATGCAATTCCTAATAGCTATTTGACTAAATTTCTTAATACTTCTACAAAATGTTACAAAACTAAATGAGTTTACGAATAAAGATGATATAAGACATCAAAGCGATGAAATCATGTGAGTCAAGCTAGTCTTAAAATCTTGAAAATGTCAGTATTTTCAAGGAAAATATAAAAATTACATTCTAATCATGGGAAAAAGCTATTTCAGGTTTCGAAAATATAAAGATAATTCAAGTCAAATATGAGTTAACTTATTAATAGAATATTCAGCAATCCCCTTAAAAAAAAAATTAAAAAAAAAAAAAAATGTTACTGAGAAGCATTCTAAATTATACATCATTATTAATTTAACACATAGTTTTAGTGGCAGCTTTAAGAGATAATAAAATATGTTCGTGCCTGTTATTATAATTACTGTATTCTTTTTTTATTCAGAAAAAAAACCATGCAGTTCCAAATAGGTAACATATTATTTTATAGTTATTTTACTAATACTTTTGAAAAATGTTACAAAACTCAATGAGTTAAAAGAAAAATATAAGTCATCAAAACAATGAAATCAGGTGAGTCAAATATAAAATTTTAAACATCATTATTTTATATTTTATGTATTTATAAAATAATTCTCATTTTGTATAAAAAAGGGCACTTTCGATAGTTAGAAAAGTCTAGTCTTTGATAATTCCGCAGCACAATTAAGGATCGTAATGTACTTTTTAAAAACCGGAAAATTGTTCCGAAAATTCTAAGCGAAACGGAAAGAGTTCAACGTGCTTCTGAAAGAAACCTAATACTACTTACATCACATTTTCACGATTATTAATAAAATAAAAACAATAACGCATAATATGGATATTTAAAGTACTAAATGTTGCTAATTTACTTTATGAAAAAAATAATAATATGGCTGTGTTTTAGAGAATTAAAACTTGTTCCAAAATTCCCTCTCTTTACGGAAGTACTTAGTTTAGAACAGTGCATTAAAGAGTAATTAGTAGGTAACTTAATTTTTTTTTTAATATTTTGCTAATGAAGGCGATCGTGACCTCCTGTGGAAAATTAAATACTTTTAAATTTATCGCTTCATTTCCTACATTTTTTGAATTTTCTGTAATAAAGTACTTATTTTATGTGCAGGCTCTTCAATTCGGATTTTGACATTTCTCCGAAAATACTTGCAATAACTCTCTCTGATATAATTACTTTTCTCTTCTGTTTTGTTTTTAATTGTTTCGTGAAGGAGAATCGAATTGGAATTTTTGTGTTCGGTGTCTGCGAAACGCATTAATTCATTTTGCTATTGTCTTTATATAATGATGTAATTCTTTAAGAATTGAACAGTCTCTTTTCAAAAGTGTTTAAAGTATTTAAATGGAATGAGATATTACTTTATTCAATAACTTTAATAACTAACATGAGTGATATAGGAAGAAATTCATAGGATTTTTCAGCCGCTTCTCCATACACACAAATATAAACCAAAACAAAGTTATTTTTGAAAATCCCATTTCTGTTCTCACTCGCACATGCTATATGTCAAGGATGATCATAGCATGGCTCTCTCGAATGCAAAAGGTGGCACTTCTGCAAATAAATTATAAGTATAAAATATGGCAAGCTAAAATTACACAATGTATAAAAGTAATTAATTTACCAATTTATAAAGTTATTAGTAAACTTAAACTAATAAATTCCAGAAGTATTTGTTTTATTTCATTTCTTGTTAGTCAAGTAACGTAATGTTATTCAAAAGAATAAACAAAAAAATGTTCTACGTAAAATTTTGCAAAGAATATATTTAGCCACGCATGGTATTACTTTTTAAAATTAAATATTAGAATTAAAGTAAACATGAAATATTGAAATATATATATATAATATAAATTATTAAATTGAATATTATACATACTACATGTAATTAAAATTAAAGCAAACGATAAATTGTTAAGCTGAATGCATTTTAAGTTAAATGTAATCGGTAAATTATTAAACCTAATATATTTTAAGCTAAATGGAATTGAAATTGAAGGTAACGATGTATAATAAATTGCTTAACTGAATATATTTAAAGCTAAATATTTTTAAAATTATATATAACTGAATATAATATAAACTAAATACCATTAAAATTGCATATAATTGAATATAATACAAGCAACATGTAATTAAAATTGAAGCAAATGATTAAATATTGTTAAACTGAATATATTTTAAGTTAAAGAAAACTAAAATTAAAGGAAACGATTAATTATTAAACTGAATATAATTGAAGCTAAATGTATTTAAAATAAAAGGGAACGGTAATTGTTAAATTTATTATAAAATAATATAGAAAAATTTAACATTAAGCCTATGGATAGAACCATAAAATTGAGATATTTGAATAATATCCTAGCATCAGTTAAAATTACCAAGTGTTTATATTTAACATTAGAGTTAAAAACATTAAATATAGTTTAAAAGCACATGGAAAGATTTAACAATAAGTCTATGGATAGAACCGTCAAATCAAGAAACAGAACATGGTTATAAAAAATCTTATTTACATATAAAAAACTGAAATGTGATCTGGTACGACAATTTATAACCTATCGAAAACAACATCCCCTTGGGTGATTAATAAAAATATTGAACAGATTCTGTCAAACAGATTTGTTCAGAAAATTTCTAAAAGTTAGGTTTGTTTGTGGGTGACTAAAGAACGTTGTCCATATCAGCAGTTAGGTACCGAAAGTTTGGTTAATGACTTGTTAGAGCAGTTCGCAGGAGCTCAGTTAAATGTAGTTCATTGAAAACAGATTGATACTTCTTTTTAATAAATTTAAGTGTTGAATGCAAACACGCACAACAATATGAAATAAGTACCGAAAACTGAGATTAGTCTCAGAGCACACTCTTCGGTTTTAAGATATTTTTGTTCCAGAATCTGTTTCCAAAGCTTAGTAGTTTAAATCACTGTTTAGTCTTGGAGAAATTCACAAAATCGCATTATTTTGGGGGAAATGAAGTGTAATCTAGGGAAATTTTACATTGTCCCTCTGGCAACATTGAATGAAAGGAACTTAAATATTCCTATTTGAATTAGGGCTTACAATGGCAGAAAAACTAGCCACCCGTACTATGTACTATAATAGTAAATGATGATAAGTTGTATTATTATAAGCAATCAAAATTTTAAAATGTTCAGACATTTGATCATTACTTTGATTTAACAGTAGAAATAACTAATGTAATATTTAACGTTCATTTGTCCTTTTTGTGTGATGCTTTATAAAAATTTGCTCACAGGTATCGAATATATTTTCTAATAAATACAGTTTCCTCTCGGAAAAATCATTATTAAATTAGCCAATGTAAAACTGGGAATCCAATGAAATTTCTTTTATTTCCTTACTGAAAAACAAGGTTTTTGTTTTGAAAATAAAAAATCAGAACTTTTAATTTAATTCATAGATTAAATAATTATTCGAATTTCACGAAAAGGATTCGGTTCCCATGAAACGTTTTTGAAAATAAAATTTAATCTCTGCAAATTCCCGCATTTTTATTTGTCTCGCAGCATTTATTGCTTATATTTTTTGCGAATGAAAGAAAGTTAAAAATATTCTTTACAGTTTACAAGTCTAGTTAGTAAATTCGATTTTACACACATTTAATGATTACAAAATCTAAAAATTTCTTTTATTTTTGTTGAATAACAAAAAAAAAAAAAAAATTTCCATGCAAATTTTTACACAAAACTTATTTAACCACCAAAGGTGTTAATTTATTTTAATAATTATTATTCTATGTTGAATAATCATCGAAAATACCAAAATAAAATGAATATTTTCACATATATTACTGTATTCTTTTTTTCCCATCGCCATCTTCTCGTTACATTCCCAGCAAAAAAAAAAAAAAAAAAAAAAAAAAAATCTACCGGATGAAAACGATGCCAACTTTTGATGACAAAAAGGAATAAGACAAACGATTATGTTATAAAAATCAACGCATTCAATCCATTATTAGAATTAAAGCAAGCCATAAAATATTTATACGAACAATAATATTCTTTTCAAATAATAAAGAAAACGATAAGTTATTAAATTGAAAATATTTTAAATTAAATTTAACTATTGCCGTAAAAAAAATAAATAAACCTTTACGTATTAATCTCTATTCTTAACACTAATACTTCATTGAGGCGACTATAGTTCCAACCGAAGCTATAGTGAATCGGCTTGAAGAAGCCAAATTTTTTTTTTAAAAAAAAAAGTGACGAACATTTCGCATTTTAATTAGATAAGTGATCAAGGACGACATTTTTGTGGCCCTTTATATTGGCTAACTAAAAATAGAATAAATAAATAAAAAAAACTTTAGTATTTTCAGAACGAATTGATGACAGAAGTACAAGAATATGAAGATTAAAAAAAAAAACCCATCCAAATCTTGAGAAGAGCAATGCATAAAATGATTTTAATGCGTGAAAGCTAGGCATTAATAATTAATAAAGTTGAATGCGATCGGGTTTATTCATTTTTAATTTAAAGCTTGCATGTTTCTGTGAAATTAACACACCCAGTTTTATCTAATGAGAATGGAACTATCTCTTGTTTAATAATTGTAGAATTGGATAAGGAAAAATGATGGATGAGTGATAAATGAGCCATAAATATTGAATAATTAATATGTTGATTCAAATATGTGTATCAACATGTTTAGTATGTTGCGATTATTGACAGAAGGGAAACGTTATTGCTATTTTGATAAGAAGTGATTTACCGATTTAATGAATGCATGAACTACGTTGGTAGTAAATTTTAGTCTTTGATAAGATGCAGTTTCAAATAATCTGTAAAATGAAAGAATCATTGGAATGCTGCGCAATTAATTTGAATAAAGTTTTCGTATTGAATTTTTACTTTATAATACAATTAAATAATAATACACTTAATTTTTGTCTGAAATTTCCGTATGTATTAAATTAAAAATGCGTCGTGCTGATTTCTAAAACAGTATAAATTTTTCTCTGTCTTTAATGTTCATTTATAATCGTGAAAGATATCTTTTTAAAAACTTATCTTACCTAAAACCTCTTTCCTGTACGAAATATTCAGGCTTCTAATGATTGAACCTATTTGTTGAGAATAGAGGCTTAAGGTTTATTTTATATTTTCATTTTGCATCAACAATGGCTACATTTTGAAATAATAGTAATCACTTTCTTCCATTTAAATATCTGAACAGAATATTGTCTATTTTAATATTTTATCGTTTGCTTTAAAGTTAATATTTATTTAATAATTTGACTTTTATCGTGGAATCGTTTGCTTTCATTCTTTTTGTTATCTGAAGTTGGCATTGTTTTTGCGCTTAAGAAGATTGTATACTTTTATTGTGAGAACAAAATGATGATTAAACGGGAAATAAAGCGAGATTCCAGAAATAATACTTATGAGTAGAATAAAATTAACGTTGAAAATCCTTAGATGTCTTTATTACGCCTGTTTTGTAAAGGTATAAAACGTTGAACTACCCAGGATTGAAATTAAAGTTGAAGAACCTATAGTGTTGCAAACAATACTGATAATATTACACTAATTAAAAATGCTACCGAAATTTAAGCAAACAAAATGAACGACTCTGGTACTTGAATTGCACTTCTGAAAAGTCTCTTTGATAAATTTATTGTTCTTTTGGTGTTTGGATCAATGTGTGTTTTCATTATTATCCATAATTTTTCGTTTCATCTATATGCCTGTCTAATTTGCTTCTAATTCTTATTTATATATATTTTGTGTAAAATAATAATTTCCTGTCGCGTCACATCCCAACAACTTCGACCAAGCATTTATCTTATGCTCGGTGGAAACATATTTTTGTTTTGAAAGAATTAGTGTAATTAAGGATTATGTATACAAAACGCTGTCTACTCTTGCTCATAAACGCAAAACTGCGTCTATGGAGCAGACGAGAGCCTTTCTACCAGTCATTTTGATTTCGTGAATGTATTATTAATCCTATGAAATTTCTACAACCTTCCTCAAATCGTTACTATTTTATCACTATTTATACAAAAAAGTACAACTGAAAGAAGAAAAAGTAATGAAGATTTCTGCGGAATTGCATTTCCTCGCCGATTTTTTAAAATACTTCAGATCAGATTTTTCAAGATCGAAAAACCCACAGACGAATAGTTAAAATAGTGATAAAAATATTTTAAAGAATAGGAGGGAAAATGTAATGTCGTAGAAACCTTTACTATTTTTTTGCTCTTTCGGATGCACTTTTTTGCATTCAAATAGATAAAATATTTAAGATTTGAAGTAATAGAAATTCTGTTGGATAAACATTATATTCACAAAAAATCGAAGTGGCTTGTAGACAGAGCCTTAAGTCTTGTGTCAGCTATTTGGTATGATCGAAGTATGAGTGTGATTCTCATAATTTTGTTCAAATTTAAAAAATTATTTTACGTTGTTCATTAAATATACCCATTTTATTTAGCAATTAGTATTTACTTTTAATAAATTTAGTTATTATGTTGCTTTTCTAAGTTATTTTACTTGAATAAGTAAACTTAAATAAGGAAAATAAGCAGGTAATAATGAAAACTTGTTTGTTACAGATAAAATTGAATATCATTTTTATTTTTCAGCGTATTTGAATTATTAAAAAAATAAATAAATTTTGTAAGCCATCCATATATTTGGGTTAATATAATTATATATGTAATACAGTGTACTTTTGTTTGAAGATAAAACTCGTAATTTAAAGAATCACAAATAGTGATAACATTATAAATTGATTGATTCAAATCTTAGGATAGATTATTTGTTTTATTTGCTTAGAATAATAATGAACTTATTGCAGTTCTTGAGACAATATTGGAATGATCAATTTGAGTACACAAGGCAGAGAGTTTTGAAGTTTATTAGTCTTAAAAAACTACCATTGTATCTTAAGTATGTTTCGAATTTCATTTAGCGATTGATGTTATCAACTGTGAATGCCTTTTAATTGCATTTTTTTCTAGAATGCATTCTGGTAATTAAATTGAAAAATATTCTAGAAGTTAAAAGGTGATATATAAAATATTTTTATCAAATTTTGAATCAAAATTCTTGAATCATCAAATAAAATAAATAAAATTGGGTAATTAAATCTTTAGAAAATAGCCTTTTGTATCCTCTTTCATTAGGTGATAATAAATTAATACAAATGTAATACAATTTAGTGATTTAAAATATTGAATTATCTTCAGTAACAACCATACCCTTTTGAATGAGGCATTTAGGATTATTTCTTTCCATAAATTATGTTTTAAGATTTGAACTTTCGAGCATCAACAATTCAAATATATACGGTTTTAGTGAACAAAATATGTGAATACTTAGTTGTACCGTCTTTAGAAATAAAAGTAGCATTGCAGATGGATTGATAATACGAAAAAATTAATAAGATTGCTATTAAAGTATTTTAACCAGTTTTAATTTTATCCAATTAGTGCATTTTTTAATCAATTATTACCTCGTCAAGAAAAATTCTCCAGTTTTTTATATGCATCCTCATTATAGCGTAATGTATTTTTTTAATAGGATTTTCTAAAGAAATTATCGGAATAGCAGTGACTTGCAAGAGTTATTTTCTTAAGCTAAAGATCTTTATCTTGGAATTTTATTTTCGATAGAAATTTATATTAAAATTGGAAAGCAAGTTACATGATGATGTTGTCTCCTAAATGTAAATAAACCTTTAACTATTTAAATTTGAAAAATTTCTAATGGGTGTTCTGAAGCTAATTTTTCAGAAGAAAAGGAAAAAAAAGGGGTGGAGGGGAATCGGATTAGCAAATACAGTCGCATCCTATAAACTCGTTTCAGTCGGGGTCCAGATTTATTAAACCACGAAATATAAATTTAGATATAATATAAATTCCAACTTTGATATGAATTTTCTGTATTACATGCACACTCTTTGGATATTATTTAATTATTATGGAAATTACTTATATGAGAAAAAAAATCTGTATAACTCTTTGAAATTTGACCAATAAAAATAGTTAAACGTACAGCTAGTCTCATAGACTGCGAGATCTTGAAAATAATATCTTACAAAAGAGAGAAAAAAAAAAGAAGTCCACACTGCAACATTTCACTTTCCGAGAAATGGTGATACATATCCAATCCAAGCATTCAAATCCAAAAGGATAAATAAAGTTTTAAAATGGTCGATCCTCTCTTAGTTCCAAACTTTCAAAGGATGCGTCTTAAAGGTAATCTCGTTCAATTCCATGTGGCCACGGTAGCCTAGTGGGCATGGTCGTGGACTCACGGTCGGTGGTTTTGTCGAGTCGAGAGTTCGAGCCTTGATGCCATGGAAAACCCAGGATGTAGTCGGAACTGATGTATGTTAAATCTGTCGAGGTCCTAAGTGTTTCCAATGACGTGTTATGGAGGTTTGGAGAGGGAGGTGCCAGCTCAGGTGTCGTCCTCGTCACTTGACCGAGACTCAAAATTACGAGTTCCGTCACCAATAGTCCTCTGGTGCGATGTTAATAAAATCAATAAATCTTTCAACTCCCTTAAATCGGATTTTTACCTTCCATCTTTTGAGACGAAAGTCACTGCCAGCACTTTACGATCAAGGAAATTGAGATTTCTGATTTCATAAGAGACTCTTGCCCTTCTTTCTTGCTTATTGTTGGTGCACAGGTACCATTTGATTTAATTATTTCTATTGATTGCAATTTCTTTCATTCGGAGTATCAGTTTGCTACTGCAAATTGGAAATCCTTGACCTGCTTAGCTCGTGATTTATAAAACAGAAAGAAATAAAGGTATTAATGTCTGTTCTTAACAGGAAGTCCCTATATCAACTAAAAATAGATTAATCTGAATTTCATAAAAGGGTCTCATGGTAAAACTACGAGTTAAGCGGACTTGTGTATTAATGAATCGCGAATTAAGAGGTCCGACTATATACTTCTTTTTTATTTCTCTTACCAAAAAATCATTAATATGTCCCTTTCTAGTGTTCCATTTGATTAAATTTTTTTTGAAAATTCATTACTTGATGAGATTCGCTCTTATGTTTAGTTGCTTCTTATTGGAATCATGATTTTATCTAGTCCTATCTGTTTTGCTTTTTCCGGTGTGTCCACATTCTTTTCTCGAGTTAACTTATGCAAATAGAATACGAAATGAAGTGAATTGTATCTAGTGTTTGTATGTAAGATTTCTCTCAGAAACAGTCGGAAGAAGAGATCAAAGGAGAATTACGATCAGTTTAATTTTTGGAGTGTGTAAGCGAGGTGTTGTATTTTATTTATATGGTAACCAGTGTTGAATTTAGTTTGAAATAAGCAGAATCTGAATTATAAAATGAGTTATGAGTGATTAAAGAAATACTCATGTTAGGAATGGGCTCTGAGGTATGAGGCATCGGAATTGGAAATGGAGAATAACTCACTGTAATATTGACCAGGGATCGATTTTCCTCTTTTTAGAGGCTCGTAAGTATGATACTCTTCGTATCCCCACAATCTTGTCACCATAACTTTTCTGTCCAGTGAGACCCTCTTCACCTTCTTTGGAGCAGATTCACTGAAAGAAATTCATTTTTTGATAATTCTATGGTTTCTGGTGTACGAGGCGTAGTTATTAAATAATAAGACTGACGCTGCCACAGAAGAAGTACGCATGCGCCAAACCCCAGCGACTGACAGCTATTTAGCGTGAAGCTTTCTCTTTCGAATGCAGTGTATATCGTTTCTGTAAACAAATCTGTATAGACGTAGCCTTCTTTCGCATTATAATTATAATTTTTTTGGTGGAACACAAAATAAAAAAAAGTGTAATAATAGAGTAACGCATTGTTGTGAAATTTCATATGAAATTTAGAGACACCGCTTCTGAAACTTATAATTTATTGAGTGAAGTGGATGGCAATGAATGCTAATCAAGTGAACGTGTTTTTGAGTGGTTTAAACGCTTAGATGGCCGAGAAGACATTGAAGATGATTCACACCCGGGTCGCCCTCCCACGCAAAAAGCGGATAACGATATCGAAATAAATCGGTAATCTGGTTCGATCTGACCACCAGTTAAGTATTCGAAAGATTATTGAGACTGAAGGAATTAACAAAGAATCCAAACGGCAAATTTTTCCACGAAGACAATGTGCTGGCTCATTCCATAATGTCTGTCGAGAGGTTTCTATCCAAATACAGCATTCCAGTGTTAGACCATCCACCTTATTCGCCGGATCTTGCACTATATGACTTCCATCAGTTTCCGAAGATGAAATCTGCGTTAAAAGGAACAAGATGTGAGCTCATTGAAGCTGGAAAGAGAAAGTGGCACGCGTCCTGAAGGAACTGGCAAAATACTTCCAGCATTGATTCGAACAATGGAAGATTCACGAGGAGCGTTGTAAAGATAAAGGAGGGGTGAATATTGAAGGAGATAATAAGTAAATATGATGACATCAAAATCAAATATTTTTCAGCGTCAGTCTCGTTATTTAATAGTCATACTTCGCACAATAATGAATGTAGATCTCATTGGCGGAGACAACCAAACTTGTCAACAATCAAAATTTGATTGCTGAGTAGAAATTAATGCCACATTTATTTTGGTTCGTATAACAGATGATAACACACAATGGTAACATTAATTTGTTTTAGTAGCGTCATCTGTCGTCAATATCAAGTACTTTGTGGACCACCTTCGTAAGTAAATTTTAAAAGTAATCTGTATTCTTTTAACTTCATTGATGTCTATTGCTATGTCTTACAATGACTAGATACTCTCTCTTCATGTGACTTAATTTAGTGTTGAATATGATAAAAATAATTTAGCTTAAAATTTCTATTGTATTGAATCTGTCAATATTGTATTCCCTTTTATGGCTTGTGTAAATGTCGCAGATCATTATCATACGTTGTTTACCGTAAAAATTAGGGTATGAAGTCACTACTAAATTTTATAAGTCGGATGTCATTTTTGTAAACATTAGTGCAGACATCGGTCCGTGTATATTTTAATAAAGAAAAAACCAAATGAGAAATAACAACCATTATGGTTAAGTGTAATGTAGGGTTTGATGATCATAGTGATTGGAGCGATTATGAAGAATTTTTGTTATTTTTTATATTCCACATGGAATTACAAGTCTATTCAAAACAATAAAATAATTTTAATTAACGACGAGAATAAATTATAAAATGAAAAAAAAATGTTTGTTTGTTTTTTCAAAAAAAAAAAAAAGATAGTTATATCATGGAAAACTTTTCATTGTTTAATCGTACTAAATTGAGGTGAAATACTTAGATATGCTTTGTATGAATCCTTCCAACTAAAAGTATAGTTTCTCGTACTGCAATAAACATCTCAGTTATACATACCGTATTTTTACATGTACAAGGGACCCACTTATATATTGAAGTCCTTGATGTTTTTAGTTAAAATTTGGGGAAAATATTTTTCAATGAAGATGTTTTTTTATTTTAAAATATTAAATATATATATATATATATATATATATATATATATAGATATAGATATTTTCATACAAATTATTTCTCCTCATTAAACTCGTCTGAAGCTTGAAGTATTACAAGTTACTCGTATAAAAATTTAAGTATAATTAAGGTGACCAATCGTCCTCCTTCAAGGAAGACAGTCCTCCTTTTGCAGGTTCTTTCCATCCACGAAAAGTGTCCTCTTTTCTGTCCACCTTTTCGATATTTTAAAACTAATTTGTTAATCGCTGTATTCAGAGATGCCGCACCAAACTGTTATGCAAATATTGAATACAAAAAACGTTTAAGGTATTCAAAGGTTAGATGTGGCTTGTTCTAAAATCTGCTATTGTGAGCGTATTTTACAAATTTTTGAGCCTCTCCGTTCATTTTTTTAAGTTAGGACAAATGTCCAAAAATTCTGGGATTTTTTTTCAATTATGAATTATCAGAGCTATTAATGTATTTTGTACATAATCAGGCATCTATTTTCCCCAAACGATTCAAAATATTAAAGGCGAACATATTTCAGCTACAGAAGTTAGTCTTATATTTAACGATTTTGTCTTTCAATATAAATCACGGTTTGAAGAAAAATTTATTCCTTAAATAATAAAAAGAGATAAGAAACTTGTCATTAAATCCGGGTATAACAGAAAAATTCACCAGAGAAATGTAGAATTCTTACCAAACATGTTTCCATGATGTCGAAGAATGGTCTGAAACAACTATCACAGGGAATAAAAGTTTTCAATGGTATTTTTTGACTTCATCGTAAGTAAATTGGGCAGATATTGAAAATTGTGTTGAGTGTTTATCGAAAGAAATGCCTCGTATTAAAACTGATGACAGTTGTTTGTTTGAAGAAATTAGAAGACTGAATGTATATTTAAATTCTGCTAAACTAGAACAATGGGAAAATCAGCATGTTGAAATTGATAAAATATGGGTGGAAATATTTAACCATTTAAAAAAAAACACACGTTCCCTATGAAAATTAAGCTATTCTTGTTGAATTTACGTTGTGTTGCCCTGAACTAATGCCGCATTTGAAAGATTTTTTTCTCATTGGTAATGATTTTTGAACAAGGGAGAGATCAAGATTGAATGTTGATATTCTACAGCTGCAGACTAATTCACTACGAAGGATATTTCTTGCTCCGAAATTTCCAATAAATTGTTAGAAAATGATATATTGACAAAAAATATTCATTCGATGGAAAAATACTCGTTTGATAAAATAATTAAAAAGGATGTAAGTATAGTTAGAGTACTTTTGTTTTAATTAATGAAATGTTTGATTTATTTACACTGTACTTTTTTCTTAAATTTATTCGTCCCCCTTTTCATTGTAAAAATATTGGTCACCTTATTATTACACATGCTGTTTTGCAGTCCTGGTCTCTCTCGAGTGCTTCCCTTTCAGTATGGAATCGCTCCCTTGTTCTGCCTTCCCGATAAGCACCCTTCGAGTGCTGAGTTAACAATGCTATCAGTTACATGTAAGTGACTGGTGGAGTCAGCATCTCCACACTTTCCTGACCGCACTCTCCCGATGTGCAGGGGAACTAATATCGCGTAACCCCTTCTCTTTCCAATTGCTCCTTTGCATACCGCTCCAGTGGAGAGATAATGCCCAACCCTTTGATTGGAAAGGGATGGCCTTTCGGGTAGATTCTGCGATAATGGTGGAGAAAGAAGAAATTTGTTAGAGGATGGGGAAGTTTTGCATGGAGGGACTGTGCAAATAGTTTTTTTTTTTAAACTGAGACGTCCTCGACGAGGAAAAATGAGTTTATTTTATGTCAAGCTCAAGTAATTCTCAATTTTTTAAGAATTAAAAGCAATGGGAGTCATTTCTGAACATTTAGATATATGTTTATTTAAGTATATGTTTATATAAATAAAATAGCGCCTATATGAATGAGTAATTACAAATAGGATAAGATTTGACGAAAAAATTTCCGTGTTTACGGTGAATGGAATAATGATAATATTCCATGAATATTTTTTCCCTCTCAATGACAGAAAGACTATTTCATTATTATATGAAATGAATTTTATTTTTATATTTACGGATAAGAAGACGCAAATAAAAGTGAAATGATTATCTTATCTTTTTTGAAGAAGTTTTTATTTTTTGCAATATTTGTAAGCATAATTCAGATTTCATTTAGTTCTTATACTGTTTGAAAGAAGGCGTTGCTATACTTTTCTCTCTCTCTATATATATAAACAAAACACAAATGGTACTTTCACAAACTTAAATACTCCAAGAATATCAAAAACTAAAGAAAAACAATTAAAAGAAAAAAATTTAATATGTAAGGAAATAACTAAAACTCAAATTAATATTTATGATCAAATAAAAATTTACTTAAATAGTCAAATAATCTAAACGTTAAAACCCCGAATTCCAAAAATTCAAAACAAACTATTAGAGAACCAAATATATTGAAATAAAGCAAAGTGATAGAGAAAAGCAGAATTTAGGAAAATATAAAAAAAGGATATAATGTAATTAATACGGTTCCATACTTTGGAATGGAATGTGTTTTTGTACCGGTAGTTACTGATCAAACCACCACAATTCATTGAACAACATTATAAAAAATGGCAAGAAATCAAAATTCAGAAAATTCAATCACAGAAAAAGTAAGTAGTAACATAGTTTAACATATTCAATTACAGTACAAAATACCAATTTACATTTAACTAATTATCTAGAATATTGTAATAACAATTAAAAATCTTAACTAAAAGAGTATATATAATATATATATAAAGTTCTTTTTCTGAAAATAAGCATGTAAAAATTTGCTTTATGAATTTTAAATCTTTATGATCTTGGTAAAAAGTTTATAACAATAGCTGTTTTTACTATCTAAAATTATAGTAAAATTTCCATATTTGAAAGCAGAAAATGATCCTTTCAAGCATAAAGATTAGGTTTCTAAACAAAATTTGCACCAGTCTCATTCACGATATTTTGTATTTTATGCCAGAAGGAATTCATCTTGCTAGCTTTTGTAAAAGGAAAAATTATTGTTTTTAAAAAAGGCAGATTAATGTGCTTAATATTTTGAAAAAAACTGTTCAAGATCTAAAATCGTATTTAATAATTTCCTAAGAGAACTTGAAATGTAGGGAAAGAGAAAAAAAACAAATTGGCAGATTAGAAATTCTAATACATACAACGAATATAATGGTTGTAAGAAAAGCTTTTCACAACAAAGAAACTTTAAGGGAATTTAGAAAAAAAATTTAGACTTAACAAGTTCCTCAATGAACAGCTCAAAATAGTTTGAAAAAAAAATCGTAATATTTATGTTGAAAAATTAGTGTCATGTCCGCTTCTTACAAAATCAACATAAGAGAAGACTTGTTTTGCAAAAAAAAAATGCATTCATTTAGGACCAAATAGAATGATGCAATTTTTTCTGAGGTAAAAAGATCAATCTCAATGGGCCAGATGGTTTCTTCATTTCTGATAACTAGCGTAAAACCAAACATGTTGTTCCTGAAATTAATATTATGAGGGTACAGTAATGGTTTTGGGCACTTTATCCGCAAAATGAACCCTGCCAATCGTCTTTAACAACTACAAAATGAACTCTGACAAATATGTTGACATATTAGACGAAAGTTTCTTCACCTTAGGGTCCACTAATTACTTTAGGAGACTTTTTTTTCAGCAGGATAACTCTTTCATACATATTTCTAAGAGTGAAAATCCTTGGTTTGTTGTTTATGTAATAAATTTACCTTGATTATCTGCTGAAGAGTTCAGATCTGAATCTAATGGAAAATTTTGAAGCCCCTTATTGAGGGAGAAGATAAAAGAATAACACTCAATATCTGTATTAACAGGATCTTGCGTTAGATATCAAATACGATTGGAGTAAAATTTTTATAGACCTTTAAGAAAAACTTTCAGAATCGTTGACATGTAAATGCAGTTGCTACATCTACGTACTACTTACATTTGCGTATATCTTGAATTAAGTACACCGTATTTATAACTTTGAAAAGTTGCAGAGTAATTATAAACATAACATGTTAAAACTGAGCATAATTATAATTTTGAAGTTTAAGTTTAATTTTAAAAATTTTTAATTTAAATTGTATGACTTAAATTTCCCTTTTTGATACGAATATTGTGCAATACCCAGAAATCGTAAATATAATTTAGAAAAAAAATGTGACGTTTATTGAGTAGAAAATATCCTCGTTATATAATGTGAAAAATATCAGCGCTATGGTTGAAGTAGATTTTGAGGAAAATGTATCCGATTTTTTTTAAAAAGAACACACTGTTTCTGAAAAATACATATTCAGATAATTTCTTCTATGGGATGATCCATCAGTTAACAATTTAAAAATTTAACTTTCTAAGACTCTATTTATCAAATCCTCACAAATAATATATCTATGGTATCAGAGAAGGATTCCTATGTTTTTTAACAACAAAATTTCGAAAAGGCAAAAATTGAAGTATTTTAAGATATCAGTTGCCTTATTGCTGGTTGGATGAGGTAGAAATTTATTCTTGAGAAAAATAATCAAGTAAAATGATTAACTACTTCATGTACGTTAAAGTTGTGTGCAAAAAGCTATGTTTTAAGAGTAAAGTTTATTTAAATATGGTTCTCATCTTGAATTTACGAATATACTGTTAAACTTGTAGGCTTTTTAAATGTTCGTTTCGAAACTGTTTTTGTTTTTAATTGATTTCAAGAAAGTGTTTTCACCAGAATGTTGATAAGGGAGATGATGTGTTTTATTTTCTACCCACCCATTTTACGAAAGTTTTTTTTTTTTTTTTTTTTTCTATTTTAAAGATTTCCTTATGTGTTTTCTGATTTAAAAAATATATACATTTAAGAATCTCCATGAAATTGGAGTATTATTCAAATTAATACGATGGTTTAAACTGAGAAAGTGCTAGATTTTGTAGCATTAACTTTACGATCTTTCGAATTTAAAGTAGCATGTAGACATCAGCCCGGAAGATTGAATGAATTGAAATAAAATAATCTTATAAGTTGAGTTTTTATGAATCTTTCAATTGATTCACCATCTTAAATTAAAACAGAAATACAAATAATTGCATGAAATGGTGTCAAACTTATTTCCAATAAATTATTATGCGTTAAAGGCAGAAAATGTGCCTTACAAGTTTCAGATTGTTGGGAACTGGATTTTGAAAAGAGGACTAACCAATTTATTGTCTGGAGGTGATAGATGAATATCATTTTTTTTATAGAATCCTTTTTTTCAATAAGTAATTGAATAAATATTTTTAAAACTATTAAAATTCGTTATATGTTTGTTCTCTATAAAATGGAAATAAAACTTTTATAATTCTTACGAAATTAATATTTTTTTATAATTTTGTTTACATTTTAAGTGTGTACCAATTTGTTTTTTTCTTTCTAAAAACATTTCTTTTTACGCGAATTCTATATACGTCTGATTTTTAGGAACATCTTACGGGGTTGATCGGTTTTTAAACATAGAAAAGGTCAACACCATCAAGAAGCATGTTTTTATCGCCTAATTTGGCGCCCTCTTTGTCCCCAGGACCATCCTTACTTATTCATTAGTATTGATTGGCATATTTTCTCCTTGCATGTAAACCATCTTTCTGGCCACAATACCACCTTAGCCGGGAAGAGAATGTTGTCTAAATTTTCCGTAAACAGTGTATTAAACTATTTAAGGCTTAAGTGCACTCTTCGACTTTTTTTTCTATTTGAAACATAGATAAATTAAAATAATTGCATTTCTCCAAACTTATTTATTGGGATATATAAGAACATGGTCATTATTCTGAGTCAAGAATTCTTTTTAAGCTTTGCTTTTTGTAGTGTTCTGAAAAATGCAAATCAATATTAAATTTGAGTTTATAATAACTGATATTTGTATTCTCTGTATGATTCATTAATTGTAATTGATATTTGAATTATCATCTCGACTTTAATTCGCTATTTAACAAATATTTTGTGCGTCCTATATAAATGTAATGTCAACGAGAAACAAACAATGTAACATTTATACACCTGAAACGACTATATAATTCTGTTTATTTATGGTAATTGTTACGAAATTTTTGTAAAGAAATTGATTAGTTTTCTTATAAACCATGTCTTTATAAATCAAAGATGTGGTCATAAAAGTTAAATATTGGAAATAATATTTTTTTACATTAACATTTAGAGAAGTTACTACAATGTAGAATAAAAAATCATTTGAGTTACAAATGTTAGAAACTCAAATCTAGTTTTTTTTGTAAGCATTTTGAACTGCCTGTCCTTTTCAGATTTTTGAGTTTCAAAATAAATAAATAAAAAAAAAAAAACTAAAATCATAAACTAAAATTCCAATTGTCATCCGAATAATAATAAGAATAGTTAATGGTAATTGCTTCACTTGCAGTTGCAACAAAAGAAAAATGGGGGGAATAAATTTACTAGCTTGACTGACTGGAGTCATTTCTCATTACGGATGAATAATTAAATTTCCATTACGGTTAAATGAAAATAGCGAAGTGACAAGTAGTATTTGGCTGATTGATATCACTTCTCATTTTGGATGAATGTTTTTCATGAATATGTACAATTTATTTCTTGTGGAGCTGTCTCGTTAAACACTCGTGTATTGTAATCTGCGAATAAGAACATTGTTTGGGTGTGTGTGAACAGAGAACATGATCAAAAATGTTTCTAATCATCACATAAAAAGACTTTGGAATAAAAAATGCAATTATGAAGTGTTAAGTAGTTTTAACGCTAACTTCTTAACTAGACGGTGATTTCTATTTTATTCACCGAAACTATTTTATGATAGAAAATATAGAATATGTGGATATGCGGTTTTCATTGAACTTTGTGACTAAGGGTTATTTGCAATTTTCTCTTTACTATCCCCGGGGACATTTTGGTAAATTGAATTGCGTATAGTTACAACTCCTTGACAACCAAATGAAACATGAATAGTAGATCGATAGAAATGGTGAAATAGAAATGAAAGGAAATAGAAGGAGATAGAGGCTGACGATAAGCTGATAGATATTATAGATTGGAATGAATCGGTAGTCATGGAAGTGGTCCATGATCAGAATAATAGGAGTCGAATCTTAATTGAGAAGTTATTGAATTGGAATGAGGGATTTGGCAAGCTAAGACTTTATAAACAAGATTGGTTGAGTTAAGAGGAATTCGAGAGAAAAAGTGAGCGATTTTTAGTATTTTTTGTTAAAAATAAAGTGTGTTCTCCTTTTTGTATCTTCAACTGAGTTTTGAATTTATTGACCATTTAATTAGACTTAAAGAGAGCTGTAGAGTTAAATAATAAAGAAAATGCGTCAAAACTTGTTCGATATATGACGTATTATTTGTACTTTACAACTGTAGTGTGTATTTGAATACTTAAAAATAATCAAACAGAGCAAAACATTTAACAAATAATCGATTATGGGCTTTCACTTGGTCTCTCAGTCCCTTTGAAAGGTTGTATTGTAATTTATATTACTTCGTTACAACATCGTAGCATTTATAAATATAATTTTTTATTCAAAATAACCTTTTTAACAGCAAAAAAAATTTGCAATAAATTATTTGAAACATAACGTCAAAAATTAATTTTGTTATTCTTTACAAATAATAGTAAATGTTTAAAAAGAAAATACTTTCCTCCCCTCCAAAAAAAATGGCGAAGCTTTTTCTTTTGGATGTTTTTTGTAGAGAATAAAAGCCCAAATTGTGGATTACAATCTGCTAAAAATATTATTTGATTGTTTATTTAAATCTTTTTTTATTCAATAAAAACATCATCATTACTTTTAAAGTAGGAATTAGCTACATGCCAATTTAATATTTTAATGGGAATTAGATTATTCGTACTTAGCAACTTCGATCAAATTTATTGTCCCTTTCCGTATATAATCTTTGTTTGACTGATTGTTTATTATCGTTGCACGAAGAAACACTATGAGAATTTTCAACGACCTTCTCGTAATTTTGAGTCTCAGTCAAGTAACGAGAACTACACCTAGCATTCCAAAATCCTAGATTCCTTACCATCTCAAAGTGAGGACTTTGAGCCTCGATATAGTTAACATGCATCAATCTCCCTAGGTGAAGGTTCTTTATTGGCATTAGGCTTCGATCGCACAATCATTCGGCTACCACGGTTGCAGTATAAAGGTTTATTATTACATTTTTTTTGTGACCTGTAATGTAAAGTATATTCTTATTAAAGATATAAACGATTCCTCCCCTGCACATTTTTTGAAAGACAATCACTATCACAATTTCTGTGCCATTTTTCTTCAGATTTAATTTCTTCCGACAAAGATAATGTACTGTTGATTGTATTACAATTCCTGAAAGATAAATCTTATCACAATTTTCATTTCATTCTCCTTCATAATCAATCTCTAACAAAATACATTAAAGACTTACTAACATTCACATATTTCCTTCCTTTGAGATGTTTCCGTTTACTGCTTCACGAAAATACATAAAGCATCCGATAAATAATAAAATTACTCTCTACTCTAAACCCATTAATGAACACTTCAAACGCTACCGAATAATAAACATTAAGATTATTACAGGTCACATAATATAAGATTCCAAAGTCAACACATCGATTTATCGATCACTATTGTTTTTAGGTCTTCCATTTATCCCTAAGTACATCAAGGGAGGGAAAGTACATTTAAACTTTTAAAAGGCACCCTCCAGTTCCGTAAAGCAAGCTATCACGTGACTCTTACACTCAGCGGGATATGACGACTGCTCACGCAATGCACTCTGGGGAAAAAGATGAATCGGTCCTTCCGGTCGAGACGGAAGTTCCGCATATCCGGTCCATCCCCCTAAATGTACTTCCTAGGAAATGGAAATTGCTCCGCGGGATTTAATATTATTTTGTTATCCCTCGAAGACGATTTGTATCGAATTACGTAGGGAAAGACGATATAAGGAATTATTCGAGGGAATAATTATATGTACGCGTCTGGTCGTTATCTCTTTTAATGTATAAGCGATGGGATGAAATTTGAGATGCAGTTTTACATACAGTTTTGAGTTTCAACATCTTTTATTAAGAATGAGAAAGAATCTTGGAAAAAATAATCGGTTTCGATTGAACTGAAAACTTACAATCAGATAGAGCTTTACACCGAAAATGACCAAAATACCGAAAACAGTTTAATCATCTTATTTGAGTTGTCTGACTTTTCTGAATAAATGTTAAAATATCTTATCTCTAGTTGCAATATTTAGTGAATTATTTAAGTGTTCTTTTGTAGTGTGCTAAATCATTTCATAGATTTTCAAAACCTTAAGCTACATTTTCTCTGCGATAATTTTCATGATAGTCATGTATTTAAAATGATAAGGCGTTATTTGTAAGCAATATAAGGTTTTGAAATTTTTCAGGTTGTTTTGTATAATAATATGCAGGATGATTATGAGCGCGAAATAAGGATTTATATTAATACAGTCTTTTTTTAAAAAAGAATTTAAAATATTAGGTATAGTTATTTTTTACTTGTTTTCATAGTGTCCGAAAGAAAAAAAATAAAAAATAAAAAAAACTATAAATAACACAAATATATCCAAATTCCATGCACACAATTGTGATGAATACTTCTGAGAAAATGAGTAAAGAAACTTTTTAAGGTACCTTCGAAGAGGATTTTTTTAAATTATTGAAGAAATAACTTTTTATATGCATTATACTTTAAGATATGGCTGAAAACTTAAAATACAATGTAAAATTTGCATAAATGAATAAATGTTTTAATATTTCAGCTCAAAAAGTACTTAAAAATAGCAGTAAAATGGCACTTGTGCAAAACACTAAAACTGAAAATTAAATAGAGATATTTCAATTCTGTAAATTTTATTATGATGAATTGAATCTAATTTAGGATTTGTGTCTCTCTCACAATTATAACCTGAAAATTAAATATTTATAGGAAGTTGTACTTTAACATGCAGAAAAAATGTACAAATTTGTGATAAGTTATGACTTTTATCATCAATAAAATGCAAAGTAATCGCATTATAACAATAGGAGAGATTCAAGTCCTGAATTCACTGTCATAGAGTATTCCATGAACGTTTCATAACATTATATACATAACTTTTTTCAATACGATGTTTTGCGCTGAAGCAAAATATGAAAATCTTGATTTTGAGAAAAGCTGAAAATACATTTCAACCCAGAATATTACCTAATTAAATAGGCATTTAACATTAAAAGGCCCCTGATTTGTAAAGTTCACTATCTGTATTACTTAAATAAGTTACCTTTTTCTTCCTGATGGCCTTTAAAACTTTCCTACGCTTCCATTTAACAGGTGTAGTATAACGCTTCAATTCCCTGATTCGATTGTAATCCAAATTTTTGTAACCCTTTACAAGGAAGTTGCCCGGATTTTCAATTTTCAGCTTATTTGAGACATTTAATCAGCCTTGATGTCTGTAAATAAAAAAATAGAAAAAGGCTTAAAATAATTTAGCGGAAGCTATTTTGAAATAATCTCAAATAATTATTCAAATGATCTAAATAAGATCGCCAGATGAATAAAAGAACTCTAAATTCAAATGATCTAAATAAGATCGCCAGATGAATAAAAGAACTCTAAATAAAAATAACGACTTTTTAACGTTTAAGTCTTTTATCAACAATAGAACCACATTTTTAAAAATTGACTCATCAAAGATTAAAAAATAACAATGTTGCCACACACACTCACTAAAATAAAAACTTAAACAAAAAACCAAACGATATGAAAATCTTTTGCGATACGATACAATGTCCTTCGTTAAATTATATAATTGCATCATATGCACCCAATTTCACACTTTTCAAACAAACAAAAACTTCCTTTAGTATTTTTTATCATATTACACCATTACAAGATTCATTTGCATTTTGGGTCTTAGGAAATTCATCTTGCAAGTTGGAAGATATTTTGATGGCGATATTACGTAAAATATCAATGAAAAACAAACATTAAAGTTCCATTTCCGGTAACAGAATGCTACTTCCAGTTCTAAAATTTGACACAGACTATTATTAAAATGCTTATAACTCAAGTTCTATATAAGGTAGAAACAAAATTGAAACTATGCTAGAAAGCTAAGAAATTTGACTTTAATAACAGACCGTAAATATAAAAAAAAATCGACTTTTTTTTACCGAAAATCGCGTTTTAAAGGTAGGCGGATACCTTCAAAATATTAAATTATTAAAATTTGTAGAAGTAGTAGGGATTTTAAAATATTGAAATATCTTGAAAAGAGTTAAAACTTTAATAATTGTTTGCATGAAAATGAAATTTTTTATGTGTGTTTAAATATGATGAATATAAACTATTCTTATAAATAATTAAAATAAATAGCCTTTGAATTATGTTTTAAGCCCCCTTAAATTATTTTTGTGTGAACCAAAACAAAGAAAGGTGTAAATTTCTTTTGAAGGGTGATAAAAAGAGAAATAATTTAAATTTAATTAACTCAGAAATATGACTATTAAATAACAGTATTGAAATATATCCCAATGCTAAAAATGATACTGTAAGGAAATTAATTTCCTATAAACAAGTCATAAAAAAATTTGAATAAAATTTATTGCGTGCAAATCAGTGATCTCGTGAATTAATTATATAATAATATAAGGTGTCATAAGAATTACTGCTGTACTACATTTCTACAGTAAAATATTTGGTAAGGACAAAAACGGTCACACTCAATGAAATGCTAAGTTTGAACTATAATCTTTGCAGATTTTTTCATTCAGTTCATCGACGTTCATATTCTACGCTGAAATATTTTTTTAGAAATTAACTTCTTGCTGTAAAATGAGAAATCTAGCTTGGCGTCAGGTTTTCATGCTATACCGTACAATGGTTACTAAAGTCACTGCGGAATATAATAAAAATAACTTAGTTTAAAATTTCTGTTGTATTGAATCTGGCATTACTGTATTTATTATATTATTCGCATTAATGTCACCATCATTATCACATATTGTTTACCATTAGAACTAGTAGGTACAAGTCATAGCCAAATTTTGTCTTTCAGTTAGATTTCATTCTTGTAAACATTAGAAAGAATAACAGTCAAAAAATATATTTGAGTAAGGAAAAAAACTTCTAAAATAACCACAGTAATTGATGAGGATAGTGCAGACATTGAAGATCAAGATGATTGGAGTGATTGTGAAGAATTTTTGTCATTTTTGATATTCCATTTAGAAATTTCAAGTCTATTCAAATCAATAATACAATTTTACTTAACAGCTTGTGTAAATTATAAAATAAAACTTGTTTTATGCAATAAAAATCAAATGGTTATTTCATGCAAAAGTTTTCTTTATATAATTGTACTGGAAAGAGTAAAAAATTGTTTGATAAAAAAATTAAAGAATTAAAATAGTTGGTTTAAGACGAAAACTAAGTTAAAAGGGAATAATAGCATTGAATAGGCCTACGACAAAATAACTCAAATTTGAGACAATGAGGCGAATGTAACTTCAGAAAGATACAAAAAAAAAAAAAAAAAAAAAAATCAATTAAGTATACTTTTCCTGTTTTTACATTAAAAAAAATTGAAACGTTCTGAAAGTAGAGCAACATAGAATCTTTGATAGGGAAGGATAACTACGCTTTCATTCTTTAAAATCTAATTCGCTTCAAAATTACATCGTATTATCATTGCATATTTTGCAACAACAAAATAAAACTAAATTACATTTCCTACTCAATGACGTTACCCATGGCTCTTAATTCGAGTCCAGATTAAATAGCTGCACATTTGTAAGGCTACCGATCCGGATTATTTGAGGAAGTAAACTGATTTTTTTACATGTTTGTAGATATCGATATTAATCAATATCGAAATATAACATCCATATATATCCGTAATATCATCCACATATAAGGTAATTAATAATGATATATGCTGTTTTATTTATACGAAAACATCGAACTTTAAATATAAAAATGATATTCAGCGCAAAAATTTATCTCATAAATATTTATGATGTATGACAAAAACTAATCATATTTATGTAAACTGCATAATTCATATAAACTGTTGGTAAGTTTTGGAAGTAAACTCTGGCTCCGCTTCTTCAATAAACGAGTTAAGTAATGGAGAAAAATACTGAAAGTAAAACAATGAACAAGTATAATTTAATATAAGTAATTGTTATTTATGAAAATTATTTTTTATTTTTATGACTTTAATAAAGGAAAAGTCAGACTTTACAATAGAAAGAATCTACTTACTAAGTGGATACGTTATTCATAATGATTATTGAAAAATTCAAAGACATGTGTACAGTCAGAGCCCATCTCGTCGTGATTGATCTATACATATGAGCCTTTAACTACCCAGCTAATCAGAATGCAAAGTATCAGAACATTCTACCACACGTACCTAACGAGGAATCTTTTCGTTTCATAGGATGTTGTAACTTTTCTCGCTATCTTCCGGGCACTAATTCTGAAGTTCTGATCTTTAATTTTTCATATTAATTTTAAATTTCTTAATATTAATTTTTGTCTAGTTTTTAATATATTGGGTTTTATTACCTAACTATGAAAACCGGGAGGTACGTGTTTAATTGTCGTAGAATCTCCATATACAACTTATACGCCTTCTATATTTGGGGTGAAGAAAAATTCTGAAAATACGTAACCTAAAAATACTTAATTTTAATATATGAATAATGATGAAATCAAAATAGTCATTAATAGTTAACTTGACGCTTATTTTAGTTAAATGTAACCAAATTTAACTAAGGATGATTTTACTATCAATTCTTTAATATTTTGGTTTTTAATTATTCTGAAAGATTTTTCAAACTTTTATGTTCTTAACAGATGAAAATAAAATTTGATATTTATGTTTTCGAGTAAAGGAACATGTAAAAAATGCACCAACTTAATAATGAATTAATAACGTGAGATAATAAGTGCCGTTTGAAAACTATGAGAAGTTATTGATTTGTGAAATTAATTTTACGAGAAAAAAATGGGAAATGATCCTGAAAAATCTTCAAAAAATTTTGTAACTGGAAATAATTGTAGGAATTTTGTGTTCAATATGAAGAAGTGAAAGACGTATATAAGGTGTCTCCAAACTATGGCCTACGGGCAGCACCAATCTAGCCTACGACAATTTATTTTGATTAAAATTTACAATAATTTTATTTGATTAAAATTTACATTGTTAACCAGACAAACCAATTAAGAAACATAATAACTGACATATGTAATGAAATTGAACATTTCAACTGTAATTAACAATACGAGATTTATCTCAAAAACTCTCTTACAATAAGTGCTATACATAAGTAATTCACATAATGAAATTAAGCAGATTAAGGAGACTTATGTAGCTGTAACTTTCCAATTACAATTGCTTGTAGTTGTGAACAATATTAGTGGAAATTATCAGCAGCGACACACACACATCAAATACTCTCAACTTGGATCTCTTGTGCAGATTTAGTCCACCTGTTTTTCGCAGCTCTATACAATTTGCATGTTGTAATAATATGTAACGCACAGCACGCGCGTCGGCTATCTCCACCGCCGCAATTACATGTCCAAGACATTTGCCTGAAGTACCAACCGAAATAGCGAACGGTACGGAGTCCACCTTTGTGCCAGATATACCGCATTTACCAGCTCGTTCCGAAACGAAATTTAGGTGTTATTCAATACTACAGCGTAATAGTAAGACGATGTAACTATATTTTGGGCTTTTGGAGTTCGTGGAGGTGTCAGTGCGGCTAAAAAGTTTGGAAATCCCTGATTACATTCTGATATGAAGCGTACTATTTATCTAATACCAAAAAAATCAGTACAAAGTCTTCGTGAAAAACAATTCTTTTTAGAAAGAAACGGTACCATGAGAAAGTGTCGAAAAATAACACATACAATCAAACATTCACTTTCATGATTGCGTTAAAAACAAGTTTTAAAACGTACCATTCTACACTCTAGAACTTTTCTCCACACAAACGATAAAAAATTTACGATCCCTGTAATTAAATTACATCCATAACATTTTCAGCACCTCCTGTTTTTGTCACCATTTTCTTCTGATCCAACATTCATGTGCGTAATTGATTTACCTTCAAAAAAAGATTTAAAAGTACTCTAAGCCCCATTTTGCGTTTCTCTTTTTTCTCTAAGTACTCGGTGAGAACATGTTTATATGCCAATTAGGAAATGTTCCCTAGACACACAGTTAACAAGTTAAACTGTCGTTTCTGAGTACGAAAAGGAAAGGAGGGGGAGGTAGATTTCTAAAGACGAGAGAAACTGAGTTCCCAGAAACCTAATAACCATCTCATTCGCTTTAAATAGCCCATTCAAAGCAAGCCCATTTAAACTCTCTGAGCGTTCTCTCTTCAATTTTATTGTTTGATATTTGCAAGGAAGAAGCAGTGAAATGGACCATTCCTGCTCTTGTTTTATTTTGGGGCCCTGAATTAACGCAAAATGAGATGCGTTACTGGGGATTTGTTTCTTGATTTGCATATGTTGGATTCTTATTCCGAGCGAGGATATCTCCTGCCTTCTTCCGGAAGATTCGTATGCAGAAATTATATCGGATTCGTTGCGAATGAGAAACAAATTTTTCGTGTTTTAGACCGACTCTGTTTCTATGATATTAGCTTGTTTTGATGTATGAATATATTCATTTTGGAGTCAATATATTCTGCTCCTGAAGCCTTCTTTATTACAATCCTAAAGCCCTCTTTATTATTTTATTTAACCTGCTATGTTCATATGTATGTATGTAAAAAAAGCATACTTCTTCAGTTCAAAATTTGCACTCGAATTTTTATCCACTTCCTATCAATCGATCCAGATGAAATTTTGCATTCTAGTGTAACTTCGATGACAATACAATACTATGGTGTGCTTAAGATTTTATGGACTTAGTAATTAATAATTAAATATTGTATTTACATTTTCTGAGATGTATTTGCAAGATCTTAATCCTGATATGCATTGCGTGCATATATTAATGTCTGAATACATACGTATATACATTGCATGCATATACTAATAAAAGTTTATGATTAAATATTTTGATCACGCTTGTACTAACATGTTATGCCTGATTTTTTTTATCTGAATGGACAATTCCTAGATATCACTATGCAATTAAAGTATACAAATTGATTTTTAAACGAATACAAAAATACAAATTATTTTTGGTTCCTTCTTCTACCCATATTATAATATTAGTATTTATTATATTTATTGTTATACATTTACAATATTTGTTATTTATTGTTATATATTGTTATATATTTACAATATTATTATATTTACAATAAATATAATATTAATATATTAGTATTTATTATATTAATATTATATTTATTGTATTGCAACTACATTTACTCTGAAAATATTTTGAAAATGCATGAGGCATATATATATATATATATATATATATATATATATATATATATATTAAAGTAATGTATCTTGAGTACTTTATGAAAATATAATAAATATCATAAAAATCTATTTATTAAATTAGTAAACATTAAGCTGCAATTAAATATAGAGATTTAAAATTTAAGAACTTATAATAGTTTTTCGTTAAAAATATACTTAATTTCGTTAAAAATATGTTACTTAATTTATTATTAAGTATCACATGATTATGGATTGTATAAATTTATTTTACTTAATGAGTTACACGAAAAATTATGACCGAATTTCTGGATGGAATGTTTTGAACTTAACATTAAAAAAATAACCCGCTGTAGTCAGCTGAAATGAACTTTAATACAAAAAAAGAGTGGCAACGGTAGCCTAGTGGCCATGTTCGCGGACTGGTGGCTTTCGTTGATTCGTGGGTTCAAGCTCTGATGCCACTTAAGATCCATTGTGTAGTGGGACTGGTAGACATTAAATTTGTCGCTGCTCCAAATCCTCCCAGGACGTGGAAGTTTGGAGAGGGAGCAGTCAAGTCAGTTGTCGTCCTCGTCACTTGACCGATGTTCAAAATTACGATGTATTTCAACAATAGCCGTCGTGTTGCTTCTAAATGCTACATTAATAAACAATTGCATCACATTTATAAGAAAAAGGAAGATACTAGCTTGTTATGGTAAATTCCCCCTTAAATCATACTCTTTTAAATGTAAAATATGACACTGATTTGGAATTTAAGGATCAATGTAAATGTGTGGTGTCTCCCTATTTCTAATCTCTTCAGTCATCTTAAATCACAATTCGAAGTCTATAAGCACTTGTATAACCAATCAGTCACATGTATTCTTCAGAGTACTTATTTATTTATTTTATTTGTGGGAAAAGCTTTCTACCAATTCTTGGACCCTTAACGCATTTATTTAAATATGAAATATAAAACTTACCTGGATTTTCCAGTCCTAGACGAAGTTGTAACAAGATATTTTCAGCTTCAACTAGGCGGTTTAGGATTTTAACTTTTGAATGTTAAATTACGTTTCACCCTCGCGCAGGTATATTCTGAGCACAATTCAAATCCTTCTCTCTCCACTTACCTTCTGTAAACTTCAGTATAACTTACATTTCCGTTCTTTACTATCACTTCATTGCACTTTTTTAGTGAAACTTATTTGCGTTTTTATGTTTCGTTTGATTGGAGTGAAGTTTTCTTTTTTTCCTTTTTTTTTGTGTGGTAAAATTGAATAATAAAGAGTCTCCAAGGTACTTAACAGAAGAATGCCAATAGCTCATCGTTACAAATGATATTCTGAAAGTTGTGTGTTTGTTAAAAATAACTTGTTTATATAGTTATTCTTTTTTTCTCAAAAGATAGACATGCTTATTTTCGACAGAAATATCGATATTACCTACCTCTTTCTTTCCGGGAGAATCAATATCACATAAATCCATTGAATTAATTGTTCAAAAATAAGTAATTCATAGTGAAGAAGCATACATAATGTCAAAGTAAGGAATATTCATTGATAATTGAAGCGAAGAGAATGTCAGAAAAAAGTTATATTAATTGAGAAGGAAGCATAGAGAATGTGTGTCAAAGATAAGTAATATTTATAAAGAATAAAACATAGAGAATGTCAAAAAAAGGTAATTCATCGAGAATAAAACGTAGACTGTCAAAAATAATATTCTTAACAACTCGAAGTCGAACAATAGTATATTTAAGCATAATATTAATAACAAGACACAAAATAAAGTAGATATTTTTCGAACTCATATATAGCGGAACGTTGTTTTCTTCCTAAGAATAATTTCCCCCCCGTTTTTGAGTCCAAAGTAACCTAAAAGTCATGCTTTTTACAGAGTTCGTGTTTAATGATTAAAGATAATTTTCTAATTATCTTTTTTAAACAAAAGTTATTTTTTATTAGTTATAGAATAGTTTGGTCTGACTTCATGTAGAAGATTAAGATTACAAATTATTGTATAGATTTTTTTTAAAGATCCCATACGATGTCAAAAAACGAATAAAATAAGAGGTCCTAAATATTTTCCCTTAAAATGTTTTTATAAAAACATTGATTTTGTTCCAAAACAAATATTTTTATTTTTGAAAGGTACTTTTAATTGAGAGAAACGGAAAAGACTATTATTATTTTATCTAAATTTTGAAAAAGAACTTTTGTACGATACAAGTTAATACACTACTCTATAATATTCTTTTAACTATAAAGACAAACACACGAAAGAAATATTTTTTAAAAAATATAAACGTATGATGTGGTCAGTTACCTAAGAGTTTTTTCAAATATATATATAGGACGTGTGTGTATGTGCTGTCCAATTTTTTTTGATAGATGGTTGAGCAAAATATAGAAATAAAGAACTAAAATTCTCCAGTCTTTGAATACCCACTTTCCAACAAAAATAAAATTCTTCCCCTTATCATCTACAGAAAATCGCTTTTCCGGAAAAAGAAATCAGTTGTAAGTAGGACATTTTTCTCCAGAAAACACATAAAGTACAAACTTCCCACCGCAAGGAGCAGTGTAATATGAATAAATGCTGTTGGTCACGAAAAAACTCGGGAGAAGAAAAACTAGTTAAGGGGGAGGAAATCGAAAATTTACCGAAGAAAGGCTCCCCAGTGGGTCTCGCAAATGTCTACCGCACATGACTGTCCCATAATTCCACAAGTGGACCCCGGAGACTTCCCGGGGTTGCTGGTAATGCGATAACCGCAACTGTAACTGTGGGGGGCATTTTTAGTCTACCCCATGTTATTAAGTTATGAGGCCTCTGCTAGAGACGCTGTGTGTTGCGCAAGCGGATATACCGTGGTGCCAGCCAGATTCTTTTCCAATACCACAAAAGAAACTAAGCTTAATCGAGTTATCTTCCAATTCACTGCAGCTTAAAAAGAGAGAAAAAAATTATTTTCGAAGGAAAAATATGTTAAGAATATGGAGGATGCAAAAGTAGATTTCTATTGACTTGTCTTTTTCGATGTGTGTGACACATTTTTATCCCCCCCCC
>BMAW01073755.1:0-12231 GCA_019974015.1 Nephila pilipes
AAAAAAAAATTACAAAAATATTTGTTATAGATTTTTAAAACTGTACATTGTAGTCTTTCGAATTTATAAAAGCAATAAACTATTTCCGACATTTTTTTATTATGACAATTGATGTATAAAAGTTGAGTCTTCGAAACAAAAACTATTAATTCCGATATTTTTTCTTTCAAATGTGTAGGAGACAAATATTACAAATTCTTTAGCATAAGAAAAATTCCCCGATTTATACAAAAACCTTAGAAGCAAGAATAAAATTTTTGCTTTTGTTATATATTATACTTTAAAAGTTCTACAGTGTTGGATTTCCTGATTTTTCGAAACTTAAAAGAAGTTTTTTTTTTTAAAAAAAATATAATAAGTTTCTTTAATAATAATAATTACGATAAAATTTGCAAAATACTCTAAAATATATTTGAAAAATAAATGTAATCAGAATCTAACAGATAGTTACATTGAAATAAAAAAAATTTGTTCGTTTTCTTTTTTTTTTCTCGCCTATTTATTCATGAGTCACACTTTTTATGTACGATAGTACAAAGAAAGGAATGTTCGGGTGCGTTCTAAGGCACCCGAACGTTTGAAACTCTGAATAGAGAATCAAATGGCTCTTGTAAATGAGCATGAAAAACAAGTTGTAAAAGCTTTCATATCGACAAAGAATGCTTCTCCCTCTTGATTATTGTTGATTCTTTCAGGTTTTGGTCATTATTGATTATCATATGCCTTTTTGGTGTAATAAAACTTAGAAATGCACATCTGCCTTCTTGTAAATCTTCAAGGTTGCTTTCATGTAGCCGGAAAACTATTCTTCCGTGGTTCTTCCTCTTATTGCCGTAATAAAGCTTTAGAAAGTGATTTCCTTTTCTGTTACATTGTCGGACATAGGATAAATAGAAACTATGCCGACGAACTTAAAAGAAGGCCTTCTACTTTGCGAACGTTATCGGGAAACTGAAAATAACCGTTCAGTGAACTGATACTATGTTAGATTTTGAGAGATAATGTAAAAAGGACCCAGTCACTTAGGGGACTGTCCAGACGAAGTGGGGGGGGAGGGAAAAAACGATATTTGAAGCTAAAGTTTTCCTTCATTTGAAGAAAGTAAAGAAAAATTGTTGTCAGTTATTTCTAAACCGACTGAGGAGTCTGTGCGTTGAGAAGGAAAGGTTTTTGTAATTATTTTGAATGTTGATCGAAAGAGTTGGCTTCGTAGGGATGTATTGGCTTTGGCTCTATCATATGCACAAAATCACACACAAAAATCAGTTTATTTTCGCACAAAAATCAGAGCAGTAATCTTAGAATTAAAACAATATTATGCAATTCTTTTGAAATTTTAAATAAAAAGTAAGGATTATCTAAAGGTTAAGAATATAACTTTTTGTACGAAAAGTGAAAAAAAGGTAAGAAGCTCCAGTATGTTGTCATTACTTGCAAAACAATTAAGTACAAATAAGAATCATATATTCCTTTTATTTAAACAAGATTACCGAGATACATGAAGCTCCTCGGCAACTTAAAAATGTTTGCAGTCATAATATTTTGTCTTCGATATCAGCTTATTGTTTGCGTTTTACTAGAAGTATTCTAAAAATTCAAAGCATTTCCTCTTTTTTACTAATTGAAACATTTATTACTATTGGGAAAAAAATAATTTTAAATTTCTTATGTGCATTTAAAGAATTTATTTTTAGGAACACGTAGGTAAACTGATAAATTATTAATATTTCATTTACAAGTAACATAAGGGACAAAGTAATAAGACGGTCCTCGTAATTTAAACAAGTAACGAGAACGATAGCCGAGCTAGAGCGTCCACTTCTAACTTCCACACCGCGGCAACGTAAGGATTTTGATTTAATGCGTATCGGCTCTGCTACATGTTGGAACACCTAATCGTCACCTTTTGTTTGACCTAACCGTCAAAACATGTGGAAACTACAATGTGGCACTATTTAAAAAAGGCCAACATTTATAGCCTTAGGATACTCACATTTTAGAGCATAATGCGAAACACCTTTTTTTTAATGGTTTTGCTTTTTATTCATCTCATTTATTTGCCATAGTGAATATTTTATCATAATTTTCAGCATATATAGGAAGAATTAGATCAAAGAAAAATAAAGTTTTCATTTTTGAAAAATGCTTGTTAATAAAATTTAGACTTAATCCTAGGATTCATTCAATATTATGAATATTAATGTATCACAGTATAATGAATTATGGAACAATAAAAAATGACAATTATACATCAAATGTGTCATTCCTTCATGGAAGATATATAAGAAAATTCTTAAGAGTGTTTAAATTTTTAAGATTTCTCTGGCATGTTCTAAAAGAGAAAAACAATTATAAATTAAGTAATAATGAAGTTTCCAAAAGAGCATAGTTTATTTATAATGATATGTCTATTGTTATACAAATGCTGTGAATACTTATAAGAGCTTTTAAACTTACTTCATTATCGATTTGAGAAAGTCTGAATTTTACATTATAACATCAAGAGACAGGATCAGCAATTTTGCTTTTTATTTTATTTTGTATTACTGATTATAATTACGTGCAATTTATGAAGTATCATATTATTTTCTTCTTATTTCTAATTTGATTATTTTAAGTTTTAATACCAGGTGTGTATCAAATTCCTGCATTTAAAAGAATTAAAAATAAATTTAAAATATTTTATATCTATTTTAAAAAAAATTACTGAAAATCAAAATATAAATAAATTTTACTTGAATAATATCAATTAAATTTGGTTAGTTTATTGTGTGTACCTTTGTCTACAATGAAATAAGCGTTTCATTTTTTTATGCAATGTTTTATATTATCATCATTATTTTGTGCTATTTCTCTCAATGCTCTTAATAATATTGAAAAAGGAAATCTAGGTGAAAAGCAGCTTAAATTGTTAGGAAATAATTTCTTTTTTAAAAAAATAAAATAAATAAATTTCTCAAATATTCTTGTACTGAAATCGTAATTGAGATCTCCAAGAAAATATGTTTCCCTAAGAAAGGGAGACTCTTTGTATTTAGGGACTTTCTAAGCCGCGAACATCCCCATTGACTGCGGACAGCAGCAATTATCTTGCTTCTTTTGTATGCCTATGTATGGTGCCATCCATGAGCGATAAAAAAGGGGGAAGTAAACATCGCCTAAGGCGCCGTCTTTAAGGCCCTTTTCCTCACAAAACCCGCCGTCTTCAAAAGGTTAAGAAGGGGATTGATCTAAAGAAAACTGGAAAGCAGCAGTTTTCCCAATCAAACGAATGGAATAATTATAAATTGTGGATTCAGAGTAAATGTGAGAGTAAGTACCATTTTAGATGACTACTCGGACCTTAATATCATTGTTAAAATCATACATAATTTTTTAATTACATATACACATGATTTCTGACCCATTTCCTTGTGATTAGGCTGATGTAGTTGATAAGTACTTCATTATTCTAAGGGTTAATGTTAAAACCTGTACCATATAGATTTCCACAAAACCTTATGACATGCAAAAGTAACCAATTCATTATTCACCTTTACTTCTTTAAAGAAGTCACACTAAATGGTTTTGTTTGAAATGCACTCACATGTGCATGTTCCATTAAATTTCTCTATAAACTGGTTGTATCGACTATTAGAGAACATGAGTTCTTGAACATCACTGCATTAATACAAGACCAAGCAAATGCTCATAAGGCAATAAGTTCAAAAACTGTGATTTGAACGAAATGCCAGTGGAACGTGACATTATGCGTATAATTTTTGGTATATGAAGGCCTAATCAGATACCCTTGCCATGTACGTATGTTCTAGGTATCCTTGATGTTATTGTCAAAAAACATACTACCAGTGTCACTTCCAACGAGTCTTTATGAGAGTCCTGTTGAAATTGTAGACCCGCTATGTAGCGGAGCTTTTGCACGTTAAATTTCGAGGATCCAAGTTTTCTCGTTGGCAGGGTATGCAAGATTGGAGATGGAGATGACAACTCAGGTGTCATCCTTATTATTTGACTTATGTTTATAAATATGAGGTCCGTGGCCGTTAGCCCACATGTTGTTCCTAACAGCACTATCAATAAACAATCAGTCTCAGTATTTATTTGATTACAGAACCTTCTAATAGTAATTATTTAAACTATATATTTTCCTGACTAAACCCTGGTTCTATGATTTACATAAGAGATATTTTAATTTTCATTCAGATGTGATCAGTATTGGAGTAGCTACAGGTTTCTGAGTACTCTCTGTATAATTTTAAGTACCATGAATATTTTTAAGGTCTAAAATAATTATAATATACATAATATTTATCTACATGGTAGAACATTGTTTGATTAAAGTTTATAAGTAATTTACTTAAATTTTGAAGGAAAGAAGTTTCCCAAAATCTGTTTTCCCAATGTTTCCTTAATTTTTGAAAACCATTAAGTAATCTAAAAAAATCATACATGATAAATTCTAGAAAAAAATTTTAAATTAATAGTTTTATATTTTAATTAATCTTTATTTAAGTTTTTGCTCATTTTTAAAATGAATTCAAATATATATTGTAAGGAAAAGAACTATCCATAAAGAATTATGAAAATTAATGGTAATATATGATGAAAATTAAATCATACCATTAAGCAGTTTTAAAAATTATTTGAGAGCAAATAAATTCAATTAGACCTTACATGTGATTAATAAATTTCCTTAAACATAAGAAAAAATAATTAATTATTTAATTACTTGTAACATAGAAATTGTGATATTCCCTTTCAATTTAAGTGTGTGAAACTTGCACTACATGTTTCCTAATATTTAAATATATAATTCATTATATCTTAAGACTCATGACACCTGATATGAATTAAAGTACTTTTGTAATTAAACTCCTTCTCATATTTAACTCGCTAGAATAAATAACTAAAAATTAAGGAAAAAATATCTTAATTAATATGGAAAGAATTTAGTTGCTATGGTTATATTTCTATGATAGTATTAAATCATTAATAGAAAAATATATTTAGAAGAAAAAACATATAATATATATATATATATATATATATATATATATATAAATTAACGAGGAAAACATACTAGAATGTACATTGGTGTTCAAAAAGGTGAGCATAATTCGCAAAAATGCGAACAAGTGTAATGAATATTGACGAATTTCTAAATAATGTGACTAGATAGTAGACAGTTATAAAATCAGTGCGATAGAAATTGTTTTTAATCAAAACACAGAGATACGCTGGTTCCAAAAGATATAAATTATTCTCAAAATAGATAAAATATGAATAAATATTGATAAATTGTTCAAAATACTTTGTGTAAAATCGTCTGTTTAGCAAAACATTTCAGTCGTCGTCTTCATAAGCAAAACACCTGCACGCGTCGGATGCATATAAACATGATATTTCAGCACAATAAATTTTGACACGTTTTGGGAAATGAATTTACAAAGAACTATTTTTAACGATTAAAATGAATGAATGGTGGCACAAAGACAATATTTATACATACTTTAGAAAGATAGAATCAATGCAATGCTCGAATCTGGAGGATTACAAACCGAAGTGTCTCGAATGAATGTATGTGCATCAATGCGTGATTTCAAGATTCTGACTTTTATTTCAAAGTATGATTGGTGTTATCCGACAACCAGTATCAAGTCTTTAAGAAATCAAAATCATTCTCTAAGGCTGATATCTCGTAGAAGGATTATTGCGTAAGAGAATTGAGTTCAGCACTTACAATTGCCTCAAGAAAACTAGTTTTCAAGCCAATTACTTACTGGAGGTTCAGTCAAATTGGTCTTCATACCAGAAAAATGGGAGTTTCACTTTTCCCTCAAATCTCGATTTTGTCTGAGCACTGGATCTCATTGGGCAACTATCAAGGGGGTTCTAATGCTTGCGATCAGCATACTGGATGACAGAACAAAACAAGATATCTAAGGGGTTCGTGACTTCTAAAGGATACAAACATGAAATTCTTAAGTTTTAAATTGATTTATCTAAAGGTGCTGTCAGTTCTGACTTTATGTATAATAACGAACCTTTTAACTGAGTGAGCCCTATCAACGACTTGCTTAACAAAGAAAACATCCCACCCATGGGGACCTGCTCACTCACTTGATTTGAATCCTATAGAGCATATGTAGATATGCTCAAGAGACAACTTGAATCACTTATGCACTCCCCTAGCCCCGTTCCAAAATTTTCTGTTTGTACTGATTGGAACACGGAGTTCATAGCTCATCCAAAATGTCCTATGAGTATTGGAAATCATCGAGCAGTTTGTATGGCTGTTAGAAGGGTCCGCACATTTTGTTGAATTGCGGCATCACCCTTCTATTTCTTTTGTTTTTCATTAAAATGCGAACTTCTCCTGTGCCCAATTTTCCTTCAAATTATTTTCTTAGATAATAAAAGTGATTGTCATCGTTCGATCACATTGTTTTCTTATTTTATAACCATTTTAAATCCATTAAGCATGCTGATTTATTCATTATTCAGATAATTACCAATTATACATAGCTTTTGGACACTATAGTGCAAAAATTATATATTTATATAAAAATCCGACATCAGAAGGGAATATATATTGATTACATTTAAATGACATTGATATATTGGATTTAACAAACTCATTTTGGATAGCTATCTTATTGCAAACAGTGATTATTCTTTTAAATATGAACTCAGTGTTGATATTGGAAAAAAATTATTACACTACATGTAGAAGTATGGTCCTTTTTAAAATGCTGTAACACAAGGAACTCTTATATTTCTCAGTTTTTCAAAATCAGATAGGATCAGAATAAATATATATTTTATTTATTTAAAACAAGACTTAAGGCTTCAGAAAATAGTTAATTTCTTATAATAAATTTTTAGATCTATGTAAAATCTAATAAATAGAAAAAACAGAGACTAATAAAAAGCATATTCCGAAAATTATATTTTTTTACTTGCAATATTTTTCTTTTTAATTCCTTATCTTTCAAAACCACTTTATAGTAAAACGAGTGTTCTTTTTTTTAATAAGAAATATTTAAAAGGAAAAAAAAATCACCACACATCAACTTGAAACACTAAAAGCCATCGAAGATGGTTAGAAAAAAAAATAACGTGTTACTCCCCCTTCAACACCCTTCCGAAAGACATTTATATATTTTTTTTCTATTTTTTGTATTTCACTTTCTCTATGTAAAAATAAATAACTATAAGCCATGAGCACTTACTATAGTCTTATATTTATTAAGCTAATCAAATAAATTAAGGACATTACGTAAAGAACTGTCATTAATTATAAAGCTAAGTATAATAAGTAGAATCTCAAGTTGTCAAAATTTTATTTACTCGTATTTTGATAAATTATTTTAATGATGAAAAATTTCTATTTTCTTTCTCATTTATCTCGCATAAACTTGATTTTATAGTAAGAGATATAAATGAGAGCTATAAATGTGAACTGTTTCCAAAAGATTTCTTATACATCGAGAAATATCTTTCTCACCATGTCATCTTTTTTTGATACATTTAAGAAAGATATTTCCTTTCATCCATATGAAATACTGTATCATGAAAAATTCATTCCATTTTACAGACCTAAAAATATGCCCAATGTCTATATTTTGTAACTTTATGCTTCTTTTTACACTTGCATAGTAAGTTAAATCCAAATATGTGAAGCAGGTGACAATGTTTTTCTTACTTAGTTCGCGTAAATTTCTTCTTATTTTGAATATTTATCGTACAGAAAACGATACATAGAATTACTTTTTTTTTTAAATCTGATGGAACATATTTTTGTATAAACTCTATAGACTTGATGTGATTTTCAAGAAAAGAATAAATATACAGAGCATGTTTAGATTCATCAACATTGATATTGAAAAGAAATGAAACTCTGAAAAAATAAGAATGGTTTTTAAACTTTTCCTTTTTTTTTATCATAATTAGATTTGCATCTATGATCATTTTTTTTAAAGAAATTGTTCTTTTTTTACGTGCTGCTATTAGTAAATATATTGTTCCTAATTAAAAAATGTACTACTCTTTCAAAGACTTCACCAATAAAAAAAATATTTTAATCATTCGATAGAGATATAAGATATGTTATGTTTCTAAATAAGAATTTTTTTCTGCAAGTTTTTATTGTAAAATGTTACAGAATTTTCATTAAATTATTCTATACTGCTGAAATATATAAATAATTAAAAATTAATTTTTTTTTAAAAAACAAGTCATGAAACAGTCCAAATAATTATCTGTCCAAATCAAACATACAAAAACAAACATTGTATCTCTATGAATTTCATTTGAAGTTAAATATCCAGTAGATGTATATTTCATGTACATTAATCATAGTAAGAATATTATTATTTTAATTATAAAGAATAGGAGTAGACATTTAAACATTGTGTGCCTTTTAAGCGTTGATTTTAATAATTTAAAAAAAAATAATTTTATAGTATTTTAATCAAATAAATGTATATTATGCAAAAAAAAAAATTAATTTCATCAAGTTGTCAGATTAATAGTATCTTTGGTTAACCATAGAAAAAAAATAAAACCCTCAAGATGAAAAACCCTTAAAGAATAATTTATTCATGAAATTAAGTAAAAGAATGTTAAAAATAATATGAACATAAGAAAACATTAGACTTCAGCATATATTTATAAAGAGATTATTAGAAATAAGATTTATTCCACATTTATTCTAATTATGAAATATTTGAGCAATTTTTCGATATATTAATACGTTTAAAAACTTTAATAACGAATAATATGATATTAATTATAATTAATAGTTTTAACTAACAATTAAATACTTTAATCTTAATAGAGATCAAAGAAAAATATTTCAAAAAAATCCAAGATAAATGTAAAATATTGGCATTCTAAACTTTATTAAAATTACATCTAATTGACTAGATTTGTAAGTTAAAAACTAATCTGAAACTTTTGAATGTGTTAATAAATTGGAAATGCTTCATAAGTTGTATTGAATTAAATTTCCCAAATCATTCTTTTATTAATTATTGTAATATTTTTTTTAAAGATTATGTTTTAAGAATCGAAATGCTACATTTTAAGGTTTTATATATTTATAATATAGTTCTTTGATTTAAATGTTTTATATAGATATAATATTCAAACAATACTAAGAGATTTAATTTTGATATAGATTAAAATAGCAATTCATAATTAAATATTTTTTCTTAAAAATATTATAGCATACAAAGATTTCGCTACCTAGTAAAATATTACTTTATTTATAGTTATCAGGGCTCATGTAATCTGAATTTATGAACAATGGGCTTACATTTTTGACATTATTTGTTAAATGCTTAATTCTGTCTGAGACAGACTTATGAAATAATAGATCTGTTACTCATTGAATTCAACTAGACTGGAAAGTTCTCAAACATTATTGGGTGAACTCATATCAACGAAGTAACCACTCCAGGCTCTCTCTCTTACCTTTTCAACACGACACAAAATTCCACTGACTAGCGTTAATGTATTTATTTAAATATTTCGCAGAAATGTGTTATGATATAATACTTTAACCTTGAAACCCTCTATAGTTCAGACAGATATCTTCCTGTTTCATTCAAATCAGGAAAAATTATTACAAATGAAAAGTTATTCAACCACCAAACTAAATTTGTGAAACGGTATTTTCCTTCATTTCTTTGCTATCGCATTTAAAAATTCTTCGCAAAATATATATTTTTATTTCTAAATATATAGCTTTGTTATCTTTGATATCTTAATGTAACATATTTTAATACACGTTATATTAGGATTGCTTAATGAAAGCAAACTAATATTTTAGTACTTCGATGCATAATTTCCCTCGTATATTCTCTTTTGCTTACTACAATTAAATAAATGCAAAGTGGTAATATAATTATGCTTATGGTTCTAAGAATATTCATAATTTAAGTACTTTTCACATAGTAGATTCCAAACATAAAAAGCTTATTTCGTGAATTACGAATAATAATTTCGAAATTCAAATTATAGTAGAATAACCATAATATTATAAGATTTACACCCATGTACATTCAAGGTTATAATATGTATTATTTTGATCATATTGATCATTCTTATAACTTTTCATTTGATAATATATCTTAGTTTAGAAAAAAATGTTCATTTCTATTTTTTTATTACTGCTTTTTTTCTTTTATATTATCTTTAACTTCTTAAAATATTACATAATTTTGTTCATTTGAAAACACATTTAGGGATCCTAAATAAGTTGATATATTTTTTTTTATATTTCAATAATAAATACAACATATTTGGAAAAAAAATGTTTGGAATAAATAATTTGATTTAATTATTTTATGTAACTTCACAAATATTGCATTATAATTCTTTCTTCTTATATGAAGCTGTTTATTTGTAATTTCATTACTCTCTATAAACGAGAGAAGCACTATTATTTATAAGATAATTATAATCATTTCATACAATCCTAATCCTGTAACTGCAGATAATCAGTCACTATAAATGAAACATTTAGAAGGATTTAAGAAATTTCTTGAGGTCCAAATTATTTTTTTATATCACTCATATCCAAAGAATAGGATTTAAGAAAACTATCAATACAATTTATATTACTGTTAATTAAATCAGACATACTCCCTTACTTTTGATTTACTACCATGCAATTTATGTAGAAAAAGGACATATGAATTCCTTGAACATGGTGTAAATTGTTTAATTATTAGATTGGATTGTTTTTCTTCGTTTTTACTTTAGAGTCCCAAACAAAAAGACAAATTGGTAAATTATTTTTCGTCTTAAAAGAAGCATATACTCATATAATAAAATTACCCTAAATATTAGGTTATTATTGTGAACTTTATGCTGAGTTTCTAACAATGAGATTTCACACTTCAAAAGGATCTATTTAGGTACCACATATAGAAAAAACGTACACTCGATCTTACATATCAAATATTTTCATTCATTCTTAACATAACTTTTAAGTCTTAAATTTTTATACTGAGTTTAATTTATAATATAGATTGTGGGTGTTATTTATTTGAATTTTATCCCAGCATTTTATTTTATATTGAAGTGAAAAAATAACATTGAAATGTGTAAAATTAACAGAAAACTATATTCACAGAATATAGGAAAATTAACAGAAAACTATATTCACAGAATATAGGAAACTGTAAAACAGTTTTCCATTTTCATGGTTCCTTCAAACATCAATATTATATTTCCTTCATGGTATTAAATTGTTTTAATTATCAATACTCTGAAAAGACATGTCAAAAATAGTTTTGTTTTCATTTTTCTTCTCATTTTAAATTTAGTTCATTAATTATATCCTTCTTCTTTATTACGCATTTACATGGCGCTTTAATCCTTTATTACATATTATCATTGCAACACAGTCATAAAATGTTGTTTTTATAATACCATAACTATACTATTTGCTTTATAAGCAACGTGCTGTCAATATCAAACATTTCTAATAACGAATTATATTTACTAGAATATATATACATACATTATAATTTATCTCATTCGAAGTTATACAATTATGCAAAATCTGCATTCTGTCTGGGCATTATAACTATTACACTACTTTCATTATAGAAAAGCAATCAGTAAATATGTTGATAAATCATTTTAAACTATTAAACATAATTTTTGTCATTAGCTTTAACGTATATTTTATAACGGGATTTTAAGGGCTACAATTATGAAATCACGATGTTTTGTACTCAAATATGATAATTCAAAAGGTTATACTTATATTGTACAATAATAATGACTTTTAAATTGCAGCGGGGGAATCTCAAGTGTCTTCAATTATGCATTTTACTATTTATGATCAATCTCTATATTAAATACATAAATTAAACTTAAAGTAAACTATTTCAAATTTATTAAATTATTGTCTTCAATTTAACTTCGAAAATTCGTCTTAATTTTTATTTTAATCTGCTATTATCTAATTGTTTCTGAAAATTGATTGAATTATTGTCTAAAACTGAAACAAGAAAAATAAATATTTTATTTCTGAATTCATGATCATGAATTGAAATACATTAAATTAAACTCTCATTATTACAATTTAATAAGTTTATGCTTACTACCAAATATTCGGCATAAAGATTCGAGAACTTTCTCCTGCAATATGAATTAGACATCTCATTATATATATATATATATATATATATATATATATATATATATATATAT
>BMAW01073766.1:0-16468 GCA_019974015.1 Nephila pilipes
TGCGTATTTACTTTATTCTTATAAAGCTAATTTTTCGAAACGGATAATTACTTAAATTATTTTAGATTACAAATAGGCTTAGAAATTATCTAATTTAAACTCAGTTTTTGTTTATTTAGAATTGACACATTATTCATATGTTCTTTAAATCTCCCAATTCAACGTCAAAATTTTTGCAAGAGTAAAACCTTAAACAAACTTAAAATTGGTTACTAAAATTTTTTGAAAACTAATTTATTTATTCGACCAGTGAGTAAATAAATAAATACAAATTTTAACTCAAGCATCTTTCAAGAATATATTATTTAATTTTTACAAAATAAATATCATGAAGATTTCCAGAATTCTATCCAACATATATTGATTGTGCCAGTTAGGAGATAGATGTGCACGTTTTCGATACTCTCCATTCCATAAAATTCAAACTCTGTAAAACTAGTTTATACATAGCATGTTTCTGTTAAAAATATTTCTTTAAAATTTCAGAGTTCTGTATTTATTGCTATTGTTGAAGTTCAAACGTTCAAAAACATTAAGACTTTACAACTTTCTTGATGTTAAGTATTGTAAGAACTTTAAAAATAAATAAATTTTTTAAATGGTAAAACTATAAAATATATGACCAGACGCAGCATTAATTTTAATTTCTAAATTCTTAAAAATAAGAAATAATATAAGTATATTAATAATAAATATTGAAATAATTAGTCTTGAGTCTAATAATAAGACTTACAAATAAGGTCTTGAAATTTCTCATGTATTCATCTGTATTCCATAGAAATCGAATTTCGAAAAATCTGCTCATGTATCCAAGTATTTAAACAGAAACCTTTTTTAAAATGTTAAAGTTATTCGTCTATAAATCTAATATTTCCAACGCAAGGATATTGAAACTTTGAATATTTTATTCCATCCTTTTTTTAAAAAAGATAAGATTTCGGTAAAATCAATTAGCGAATGTCTAATTATTATTTAATTTTCAAAATCAAGCAGCTGTTCAAATTTTAGTGACAAAATTAAAAAATGTCCTTTTTTGCCCTCCATATCATCATCGTTATCATCTTTGACTCAACAGACCAAAGTAGCCTTCTTTTGAAGATTCCTTCAAGATAGCCTGCCATTTGCCTTAGTCCCTCTGGCAGTTCCTTTCCACAATCACCTTAAAATCCTATTCAAAAGTATCAAGCCACCATAGTTTCTGTATTCTTTTTTTTTTACAGGTAGAGGGCTTTGCCAAAAAAAATCTTCTTTATCGATTTTTTTCATCTATTCTAACACTATGAAAAGCGCAGTTAATTCGTTTCACTTTAATGATATCAGACTCATTAAAACTTCTATAAATTTCAGAATTAAAAATTCTTCGCCAAAGGCCATTTTCTTTGACACCATTGAGAATACTCCTGAGAACCTATCTCTCAAAACCTGCAATTCTGTATTTGCATTTTTAGTTAGAGATCAAGTTTCCAAGCCATACATTAGTACTGGCCTATTGAGAGTTTTATAAATAAGAAACTTTGTTTTTCTGGAGAGAAAACGGAAACTCAGTAAAGAGTGGAGTCCAAAGAACGTTAAGATTCGAATCAATGGATTTTTTATGAGATGGACTTGTTAGCCTATGCCCGATCCCCAACCTGGACCACAAGTACCCTGATATAATCCACACAGAGGCAGGATGCCGGGCTGGGTGTATCCCCGAACACTAAGTACCCATTTTAATTGCCTCTTAAAACATACATAATTTACATTGAAACTATTCTTTCACACCTGGTTGCTACACGGGTGTCTTCTGTTCTCCCCCTCGTAGAAAATAATGCATTCAGGAGATTGTATCTAAATCTTGTCTAAACGTAAAACGAATTTATGAATTAAATATCAACCCTCTTTGTTCCACAATTTGATCTGTTAATTACTAGATGAAGTTTGCTTCCTTACAAATATATGTTAGCTCTTAAAGCTGTTTTAATAAGACTATTTAAACATCAATCCTTCAAGAGTGAATTCATATTGCTGAAGCGCTGAAGTATTGTGCTGTTGATATTTCGCTTTTCACAAGTTTTTGAATTGCATGGAGAGGTATAATGTTTTAATAACTGTACTGAATGGTGCTGCGTTCAATACAATCCCAGTGAATGAAATTATACATTCAACTAAATACAGGTAACTTTTTTTACAATTTTAAGAAATTTAAGTATTGATTTCTCTATACTATTTTCTGTTAAGAGTTATTATTTAGAGGAAGAGTTTTTTAAATGACTCATAGCTAACTTTCAAGGACGCAAATCAAGAAATCAAGAAAAGTAAGCTGAAACGTCCTTCTTACAAAATGCTGAGCAAGCGATTTTATAAAATAATTTTAAATATCAAAAAGGCTTTGTAGGTAGTAACATTGTGATAAAAAATATTTCATGTTTTCGGAATATAAATAAATAGCATTTTGTCCACATTAGTTCCAAATGTTTCAGCATTTTTTTCCCTCGCTTTTCTCGAAAAATTCTTTCAGTTTTAATTGTTAGCACTTTCTAATTGGAATTATCAGGAGACAAAAGATTACGATGTTTTTCTTTTTGAAATCACCTTACTCTTTCATTGCTAAAGCATAATTCTTTTCAGTATTAATCAATATAAAAAAGAGAAACTTATACCTCACATTCCAGATTGGCTTAAAAAGATTTGTTATGTGTGTTCTGAAAACTGAAGATAAAAACAAGTTCCTTTATTTGCTTGTTTTCAAATTACGTATTAATCTTGGTAAACTAAACATTTATAAATATATTGTTTCTGTTACTAGCTAATTTAATATTTGGGAGATATATATTAATTTCAATAATTAGTGCTATAAATCTCCTGTAAGCAAAAATTTAAAGGATAATGCATCGAAACAAGTAATTTTATCACACAACACATAGATGAGAAGGCCGAACCTTAGGGTCAGCCTGTAATGTGAAGCATAACGCAAAGTTTTTAGCATGCCTGCATTGAACATTCCACAGTAGAAAAGACGTTGAGTAAGAAAATTCGCGCTTTATCTTTTCCGTTACAGCACCGTCTAGCAGTTCACCGCTTGTTCGACTTTGGCGCATGTTTTGATAAAAAATTGCTTGTTTAAAGCTTGCTCAATCACCTTAACACTCTTCCTCCCCTGCAGCAGTACATTCATTATTATCTTGTACTATTATTTCATTTATAATATTTTTAAATTTTTCGTGTACTTTGTATTTCATTTTTATTTCTACCAAAAATTCCTCCTTAATTTTTTAATGTGTAAATATATTCATTTATCATTAAATTTATCATATGCGAATATTTAAAAATATAATAATAAAAGTAAGATATGTACTCGAAAGCAGAAGTAGAAAGAAAGTTTGAAATTTTAAGAAATAGTGCAATAAAATCAAAAAGTACTTTCTCAGTCGGGCAGACATCTGCGAACAATCGATCGTAGTGACCCACCATTTCTACAACTTATTCTATTAATTACAATCATTTTTGAATAACAGTAAAGGACTATGTGATATTTCATTCTTAAATTTCTTTTAAATTCTTAGATTGGCATCACTAAAGTTCTATTAATACATGCTTTTAATCGCTTATGATCTGTATTCTTCATATGAGAGTATATATATGAGAGGAGAGAGAGATAGGCATATAGTTATATATATATATATATATATATATATATATATATATATATATATCATTAAAATTTAAATAAACAAAAATACATTAAACTTAACAAAATGGAATAAAAAATTTATTTTAATATTAAGTAGTTCTTGAGAGTATAAAAAATATAACATTAAAATCAAATGAAAATTTATTTAAAATTATGGTTAAAGATTTCTTAAAATTGATAAGTTTAAGAAATAAGAAACATAATTGCAAAAAAAAATATTTATGATGCACACATAGAAAGAGATATAAAAAAACAAGTAAAATTTAAAAATTAAAATCCCTTAAAAATAAAATAAATTAGAAATAAAGCTATTTAATTTAGTGATTGACTCAGAATACTGGTGTAGCTTGTAGTAGTATAAGTGTTCATACTTTCGCTTCAGTAATAGCTTCAGAAAAAAGGGAAAAGAAAGAAGTCTAATTTTACTATGCGAAGAGAATAAACCACACAAAGAGATAAATTCATAACACAAAACACAAAAAATTATGAATCTAAAACCATATAAAACGAAAGCAGATACTTATAGAATTTATAAAAGGAAAGTAATAGAAAATATGATAAGAAATAAATTTAATTAAATAAAAAGAGGCTAACACCGAATTTAACCTACATCGAATAAACTTAATCATTCCAAGAACAATTTTTATCATCTTGAAAAGTAATTATATAAAAGCTTGCACTGCCATCTATACAACAAAGTTAGAATAAGAAAACCAGTGATGCGATATGTATACATAAGTTAAATTTAAATCTTCTTCAAGATATAAAAAATATGCAGAACAAAAATAATTTAAATCATATGAAAAAAAAAAATCATTAAAAAACAGAAAAAGCAATATTAAAAATGGGAAATTAATCAATTTTATGATACATATGTTTCAAAACGATTTTTTAAAAAATTAACAGGATATCCAGCAAAAACACATATATATTAGAGTGTATTTAAATTATTTTGAATATCTAAAGATTTAGAAACCAATTTAATGGGTCTCAGGGTGTTTGTGTGTGTGTGTGTGTGTGTGTGTGTGTTCTTCATTTCAAGCTGAACATTTTGATACCATTAATTTGACGATACTCAAAAAACTTGGAAAAGTTATTTGAAAAATTCCAAAGTGTGTTTTAGTAAGATCAGTGTTTAAATGGTCAGATGCTAAGTCCACAAAATTTTAGTTTCTATTTACATTTCAGTATTTTACTTATAAGTCAGCCTCATTACAATATTTTACACGCAGAGACTTATCAGAAGGAAACCTGCAACTCAGCTTATTGTTTATACTTGCTTTATTTCAATTTACTAATTTTCGCACTTTGTTTGAACACAGTTTTGTGCATTAATAAGCATATTCTTTACCCATTTTTGACATGAGATATGGATAATTATACTTCGAAAAGGCCATCTGGAAAGCATCAGAAGAAAAAGAGAATCTATGGGAATCAGTTTCTTAAAAACAGGTAAGAATAATTTACTATTTGAGATAGTTTTACCAACGAATGATGTAAACACAAAGTCTGCTTCCAGCAGGAAGTTGCCTTGTGTTCAGTCTTCTTTGGAACATAATCTTTCTGCGGTAAGTGAAAATTTTAAAGGATATAGAATCTCTATTTCTATCTGAGAAAATGTTTAGGTGGCAAGACGCAGAATGAATGTCTGAATTCATTAATATGGAAATTTTGCCGGAAGACAATTGTTTCTTGTCTCCAAGTTGCCGAGATTGCAACAAATATGGTCACCAGCATCTTCAATGATGGTAGCCAAATACATATTTCTGTTATAGAAAAGTTTGGTTTAAAAATGGACAAGAATATCTCCTTATCACCGGCTGAACGTGACAAATGAAGAATCAAGACTTTGAAAAAACGGAGTTTGGCATCATCTTTTGAGGCACGCAAAGCAAAACGAATGCACAAAACTAAAGAAAGAGAGTTGTTAAAGCAAAAAAGTCACATTTTATGATCCAGGAGCATTTTAATATGTAAATTTAAAAATTTAATTTTATAATTGAATGTTATAACTAACTATAAATGCATTTTTCTCAGTTTGAGTTTTTTTCACTTACTCACGGGATATTTCAAAATGTATAATACTTAAACACTTAAAAGTTTGTATGTGTGATAAATACAATGAACTATTTAAATTCAGCCTAAATTTAGTGTCATGTATTTATAAATTATTTAAAAAAGTTGGAAAATATTAAATTTTTTTAAAAACACTTTTTAAAGATTTATGTAATTTTGAATAGGCTGACATTTAAAAGGGTATATTTGACTTTGTAAATCAACTTTCTAAAAGTATTTAGAACTAATTATGTAGAAAATATCTTGCAGGTAGTGGAACTTACTCAAAATTTTTGAAAGAAATTTTTATTATTTTTGTGGCCTCGTAACATAAAAAATTAATAATATATTTTAAATATTTTACATTTGAAACCTCATACATATATGAAGCATGTGTAGAAATATTAAATTAATTAATTTAAATTTAAAGTAGTTATAGGTAGTCGAAAATTGTACACATTTTCAGCTGCCTAGAAAAATGTAACACTCCTGAGACTCCTTAATATTATGTATCATCTAATTATATAATATGTTCTTAAATATCGACAAACTTAAATTGTTTTCAAAGAAAGGTATTTTATTCACACAAAAAACATAACTACTGTCTTTTTAGCATAAAACTTTATACAATTCCTTGATTCATAAATTTTAAACTAATATCTAAGTATTCAGTTTCATGAATATTTTATTAGTTTGTTTCAATTTTTGGTGAGAAGAGTTAAAAGGGAAATCAGGTTAAAGTTCTGGGTTAAAATTATTTTGAAAATTATTACGTCATCAATGTGTCTATAGAATGCATAGTTATTAATTATTAATAAAATTGTCATTCAAATGCAAATATAAAGTAGCAAGACTATTACTCACAGGACCACCTCGTAGTATGCATTTAATATGTTTTTATTTTTATCATTAAAAATGATATAATTTTCTTTTGAATTAATAAGAAATTTTAATGTGCCATGAGAAATGAAAGTATCAATTTTTAATTTTTCTTAAAATTAACAAAAATGTAATTTAAACATTCATTATCTTTTAAATTAAATATATCTTCAGAATCGTAACTACATATTGAGTATATTTTTTTATCATAAACCTTTTTAACAATTTAATAATTATTTTCAGTAATGACTGTCTTATCCGAACCATTAAGAGTTTTTAAAAAAATATTTTATAAAATTCTATTTGCTTTAGTAATGTTAGTATTAAAAGCATTTGCAGCAGTTCTAAATTTAATAGGAACTTAATGAAATTTAGGAGTTAAGAATATGAGGAAACGCAACATTAAAATTATGCTCTACTTTCCGATACAAAGCCTTAAACTTATTAGAAATTTCTCTTTATCTACTTATAATATTAATAAAAGAATCATTATTAAATAGATACTTAATAGTCAAAGTAACCTATAGTTTTTTGTATGTAATGGCATAATCTCCTGGTGTTTTGTCAACATAACAATTAAATCTATCTTTCTTCTTATCCACATTACCCCCGAATTTAATATGCAGCAATTTGCATTATACCACTCGAAAGTATGTCATGATCTGTCATATCAGGTTTCGAATACATGACTCGATTCATGGTCAAGAAAGCGTGACCTTAACCATTGGACAACCGTAGATGACAGTAATAATAAAAACATCCTTAAGTTTGGCTTAATGATTAGGTTCATTCTCTAGTTTGAGATTAATTTTATTCATTGCATCAAGATGTACCGTTTAAAAAATGTTATTTGTATATTACACTACGTATCAAGAATTTGTAGAATATTAGTGTCTAGAAGTATCCGTAGAATGTTTTTTTTCGGAGGAGAAGGTCCACAATTAATATCTGATATTCTTAATATTCGTATATTTAAAACAAATTTTTTAAAAAAGAATTTTGAATTTTCTGGGGTAGATCCGGACCTTATTCTCTTACATACATTACTGACATGTGATATGTAGTCGTTACGTAAACCCTCTGAAATCTTCCAGTTTTGCGATAAAGTCATCAAACAAAAGAAAGACTCATAATTTGCTAATTACGTCAAGGATGTTTTTTATTTCAAATGTTTAATTCGAGAATTAAGTTGCTCGCGGTAACCTAGTGGTCATATGGAATTGTTCCTTAGAGTCTTAGGTTCGAATCCTGATGAACCTCCTTGATGTAGTAAAAATGAGGCACATTAAATTTGTCAAGGTGCCAAATTATCCCAATGGTGTGGTGTAGAATTCTGTAGAGGGAAGTGTCGTCACTTGACTGAAGTTCAAAATTAAGAGGTCTATCGCCAATAGCCTTCGTGTTGCTTCTAAGTGAGACGTCAATGACAATCAATAATTCAAAATTGAGGATTAAGTTGGTTCGTTAAACACAGTTTGGATAATTTAAATGCAGCCTCAACAATATCTTTTTAATTTTGTATCAGGTCATGCAAGTTTATACGTTATTTCCACATTTTCATATTTTTATACAATATATAAATGATAAAGCAATTTCACTAAGTGATTGGTAAGCTCTTAAAGAATTTGCTGAACATTTCCATCAAAATTTAAACGATAAATTCAATGCCTTCGAAATATTCATAAAATATTTAAAAACTTTGTAAGAATACATTTACGTGAATAAAGTTAAATGTTTTACGAAATATTTGACTGGCAAACTGCTGATGCGAGGGTTACTAAATATGTTGTTGTCGTTGTCTCTATGTATAATCAGAGAATTTCCAATTTAATTGAAACAGTATTTTTCTAATATAATAGGAAACTATTCTTGCTAAAAGTATCGTTTAGTATAAAAAATTTACTATTCTCATTTTACAAACTATTTTGGTTGTTGTTTTTTAAAATTAAATATTTTATTCTGACAAAAAAAATTGCATTCTTACTTCATTTAGAAATCGAACGCTTTACTAAAATGTTAATAGTTTTCATAATAATAAACAAATTCTGAAAAGAGAAGTTTTTCAAATAGGCTTTTGTTTAAAAGATGAAAAATTTTATACGAATTCAAATTTAAAAGATGACTCAATAGTTATAAATATCAAAGCTTTTTTTTTTTCTCCTTAAATCATATTTTTTCTCGAATCAAATTTATGTGTATACAGCACAAAGTAAAGTAATAAACCCTTTAAAATGCATCTTCGACATTGTGAACTTTTTATTGATCAAATTTTAAAAAAAGTTTAATGTTCAAACTGGGGTCTTTAACACTAGTAGCTTCAGAAATGTATATAATTCACATCTAAAATGATTTTCTCGATCCCATAATAGTTTACCATCTACCGGAACCATCTTAGTAATAGTTTTAAAGGATACCATAAGATATTAAAGAGTCTTAACATCTCTCTAGGCTTATTATGGTGCTTCAAGTAACCATTCCTACCTTTAAGACTGCTTTATCGCTTTGATATGAGTCTCTTGGTCTTTCGTAATCTAATATAGTTCGATAATTTCGGTACGTCGAAAAGACAACCGAGTGGCTAGCGCAAGAAGTTGTTTGGCTGTGGGCCAGGGAAAAGATCTTTTCATTTATTTTTCCCTTTTTTTTTTTATCCTATAATAGTTTAAGAATGTTGATCATGAAAACGTGTGTTGCCTAGAATTGGATTCCACTTTTCTGCAAGTCTTGAAGTTGGAGTTCGATGGCTTCCAGCTATCATCTGCGGAATAAATTGTGGATAATACTTGTGGTTCTTTTTCTTTCTTGCTTTTTTATCTTCCAACATTTAGGAATTTTGTGATACTTCGTGAATTTTAAAGCTTTAACAGATGTGTTTTTGTTACATCGATCGTCGGTGTGACATTTCTAACTCAGTTAATGATTCTTTAACTGTGGAAATAAAAATAAACAATAAGACACAAAACCGTTCCCAATAGTTAGGTTGTTATATATTTACATACAGAAGTTCAATATATAAAACTAACAATACGAAATGTTATTAATTAATTGAATTTAATATAAACTATTAAATAAATTATTTATTACTAATAGTTTATTATTAATAGTTTATTAAGGATAATTATCAAATAGTTAATTAATATTAACTATTTTGATTCATAAACTATTAAACCTACAGTGCATGGTGTAACTATTTGGCAACACATATTGTTTTTCAAATACCAGTTAAATGTTTCCAAAATTCAACAACATGCTTAAAATAAGATAAAAATATCGATTTAAGTTTTTAACTTAAAATTTCCAATAGATTGTAGTAGAAGCTGTATTTTGAGAAATGTGCTTCCAAAATATAAGTTCGAAGCAGAAAACGCCCTTCTAAAATAGCAAAATTCATCAAAATAGTTGCTTTTTTTATGTTAAAAAAAATTTGTACTAAAAGAGCAATTATTTTTTTTTACACTTTTTTGTGTATTTGGTTTTATTTGATTTTATAGTTAATTACACAATGGGTTAAGTTCATTTAGTAGTACATTTAGTTTCTTGTCAAAAAAAAAAACATAGAAAAACACAAAATTTATTTTTTAAATGTTTTTTTATCTAATACTGTTGTAGAAATCAAATTTTTTTTCAGACAAATTTAAAAAATCATCCATTGTATGGTTAATAATCAGGAATGAATTCAGCTGAAAAATACAAAAAAATAGTCTCTAGATTAACTGTTTAAAAATGTTTATCGAAAGGATTAATTTAGCCAATAATTAAATTAAGTTGAGTAAAAGAAGTCCCAAGAGAGGAAATGTGTTTTGTGTAATAAATTAAGGGAATAGTCATATGTGGTCCTCATGCTCATGAAACTGTGGGTTATAATTTGGAATGATCCCTTTTAAACTCTTTGAATTCACAATCGAAAGACCCATAGAAGGTCATTGTATGCTTTATGTTCATGGATTTTATCGATTCATTGGGGAGGAAAGGGTCCTTTCTTTCTATTTGCGACGACCCTGCATCCTTCCCGGCAACACATTTAAATAACAAGTTCACTTCGATACTCATACGATTTCATTGGACTCACGTCACACTTCTCCACGAGACTCTTCACATTTACGACACTCCCAAAATTCGTCGTATATTTAACTCACAATATGTAATTCAATCCAATTTACCAGTATCTACAGCGGAGCAGTACTTATTATACCTCAAGTACTTCAATTTCAATTGTGTAATTGTTAACTTCAATTATATTTGCTTAATAAATTTAATGAAAACATCAAATGGTTGTCATCTCACTGAGTAATTTGCTATATTCATTCTGTTTGATTCTCATCTATATGATCGAAGCTTCTTCTCTCCCGCTATATTAATCATTCAACCATGTTAATTAATAAATGCAGTTAGTCTCTAAATTCATCGCTTAAAATTATTAATTAATCACATACAGAGATGGAAGCTCCGCATTAATATCTTGTGCTTTTTTTTTCTTTTCCTTTATCCACTTAATAGTAATGTATACGATATGAAATTAACTTTAAAACATCTCAAATACCTGCTAAAACTACTGTTGGTTTATGTAGGAAATTAGTTTACTTGGGAAAAAGAAATCTTGTTCAGAAACTAATAAATCCATTTATCTGCGTAAAAGAATTTTATAAACTTCTAGTTTTCACAATATGTTTCTATATTTCAAAAAGTAACACTATCCTTTTTAAAGTAATTGTTGTTTCTAAATGAATTTTATATTCCTGATAAAATACGTGACTCTAGAATCAGTATTTACATTGATGATTAGAGTCAAAACTCATATAAACATTTATTCAATTTAAATTGTAAATTTTAAGTTATTGTCGTACTAGAGCAACACAACATACAGGTAACAGACATCGTACTTTTAATTCACAGTCGAAGGACGAGGACCGCACTTGAGTTGGTACCTCACGCTCTTAGCTTCCTCAGCAAATGTTCAGTTAAGGAATTTACCTCTAAACACCCTTTTAATGATTTTTTTTTTCCCTTTAAAAATATATGTCGCAAGGAATTCATTCACTTGATCTGGATGTCCATTTATTTGATATCCATTTACAGAAGAAAGATTGTGTAAGTACTATTTTTTATTTTAATTTTAATGCATATATGTATGTGAGGAAAATGTGTTTGTTTTACTTGAATAGTACTTAACATTTCTATAAAATGTAAGTATTGAATACAAACTTTTCAGCTGTTATCAATAGAAGCAGAACAAATTTTTATCCTAAATCAGATAGTAATTTTTTTGTTTCATTTTGCTTTCTGACATAAATTTTACTTTGAAATAAGCTTTTACTCCGAAACAGAAAAAACAAGCTTTTCTAATCATCACTACAGAATAGTTTCTTCAGCCATAATATAATCAAATTAAGTAACACTTGATCTAAAATTATTTCAATATTGCTTTCCTTAATTGACAGATTTTTAGGAGTATAAAGAATTCTCGTATATAGGGAACTGCCTGATTTTCTGGGCTTAAAACTTGGAGGTATGTTTTCATCAAAGATTTATTTTTCAAATAGAAAAAAATGCATTTTATTTATCATAGAAACTATTAAATTCCTCATTACTTTCATCTGGTACGTCATAATCAGTTTAATCAATCAAGGTAACTAAAATAAAATTAAATAACTTCATAATTAAATATATTTTACAAAATAATTAAATATATTTTGCCACTGAATTAACTTTTTTTTAATTCAATGGCGAAATATAACGGTTTCTTTGTTGATATCATGCATTTGGAGAATATTTGTTGAAAGTAACTTTAAAATTGTAACTAAACATGCTATGCCACAGAGAAAAATATCTGTATTAGAATTTTTCTCAAAATTTTCTTACAATTCTGGTACACTTTTCCCAAAATCTTTTTTCATATTGCTGCTATATTGAACGTTATGAAATGAGATTATTTCCTACACAGTAAAAATATAAAATTGTGTTTTCTAATAAACATTCACAGACTTCACATACAGCATGATATTTGTATAAAAATTATGGAAAATTGAGTCGCAAAGTTTGAAGTTTTTAAAACTTTATTAAATTTAATATTTCAAACTATACAGAAGGCTTTGTTTATAAGTACTCCTCAAAATTTTCAAGTTATAAAAGTGGCAGATTTTATACAAGATATATCTAAAGGTAAGTAGGACTTACAAATGTAAATACAGACACTGATTATTAAAATTGTTGATATATAATTATTTATATTTATAAATGGGATTTTCTTTGCTTAGACAGATGCACAGATATACAAATATCTCAGTGTTAAAATACGGCGTCCATTAATCATATAATTTTAAAAAGTGAGTATAATTTAAACTTCTCATAAAATAAGCTTATACTTCCTTGTCGAAGGTATACCAGTTAAGTTCATTACCGTCATTAGAATCACCTTCATCATAAATTGCCTCATCCTCAGTACCATCCAAGTTGGTGCCTTACCTCATTTTTCAAATGCCTTTACAATCCCATATTCTTCACTCTACTACTTCCCACTACTACACGTATTCCCACTACTTCTTCACCCAGCTGAAAGAATAATTTATAGTTCGTTTCCAGGCATTTCCTGTTGGTATTATGTTGCAACTCATAAGGATATTACCGCGTTAGCCTAGTGGTCATGAACACGGACTCGCAGCAGGCAATTTTCGTCGAGTCGTGGGTTCGAGTTTCTATGCCACTAAAGATCCGGGGTGTAGCCGGGACTGCTGCATGTTAAATCTGTAGAGCCTCAAAGTCATCCCGTTGGCATGGTGAAGAAGTTAGGAAAGAGAGGTGACAGTTCAGGCGTCATCCTGGCTTCAGAATTGCTCATATTCCATTCTCCTGTTTAAAGTGTTACTGTTTTCTCCCACCAGATGGAGAACCAGTATATTTCATATTCTGTATTCTGCGTCATGTTTTGCCAATGTTTTGTGTTGATACTATTAAACGTGTAATTGTATGATTAATGCTTGCGTAACAGAAAGATAAATACTGCCTTAAAAAAATGCCAGTTACTTGAAATCCATAAATGCTTCCCTTTTTTTCTAATACTTTTTTACTATACTTCGACTGATTTGTTATTTTTGGAGTCCAAAGGTTGAAGTTAGTTTCTAAGGCCACCACTGATTATTGAGTTTAAGATTTTTTTTTATCATCTCTCTCTTTCTTTCTCTTTATATATATATATATATATATATATATATATATATATATATATATATTGAGAGAGAGAGAGAGACGTTATCAACAAGTTCAGTAGTGAGTGAGTGCCTTTTTATTAATGAAGCATGTATGAGCAACACGATGACTTTTGGCGACGAAACTCGTAATTTTGAACCTGGGTCGAGTGATGAGGGCACCTACCTCTCGAAACTTCCACAATACCCAAAAGGAAGAATTCAGTGCCTCGACAGATATCATATGTATCAGCTTTGCTACACGGTAGGTCCGCAATGGCATCAAGGCTCGAACAACCTCATAGTATTCAGTGGAAGCTCCTGCATACACAATAGTATCCATATACAAGGAACCCCCTGTTTTGGGAGTCCAATTTTCGGCTAAAAGGGATTTTTCTCTAACACATGTAAAAATACGATACTTTATTTATACACTAGTGAGCAAAACTTAATAACTTTTCAGATTGTGTTTGGACTCAAAAGTATTGAAGATACAGGTTTTTTTTTCAAAACTTTTTACCAACAGGATTATGTCATTTTAGTTAATGCGAATTTTATGGATGTATAATATAGTAACTAATATTTTATATTGAGTGTAAAATTCTTGAAAGTATTACGAATGAAAAAATAATCGTGATTATTTTTTCGGCTGATGAGAATGTCTATGCCTTCTCTGGAGAAGATTCATCGGAGCAACCCGATGTTTTGACTGTTGCCTGGTTCCTGGTGTATAATGATGAATTCAGATCTCACGACGGAAAATGACGACGACAACTCAACACGGCAGCATGTCCTGAAACAGAAAACCTATGGGAAGATCCTCTTATTTTTATAAATTCTTTTGTGGGACTATTTGTAAAGTTAATGCCTTGATCGGTAGCAATTACTTTTGGTATATCAGTTCTTGAAAATATTTGTAACAATGCATCGCAAGTCGATTTTGCAGTTACATTCTTCAGACGGATGGCTTCAGGCCATCGGATGCACTGATCTATTGCTCATAGTATAACTTTGTATCTCCTACTGCTAGATTCAATGGGGCCTATTATATCAACATTTATAATTTGGAAAGGTTCATTAGGTCGTGTTACAGGAGTTATGGGAATTTCATCAGATGGTTTCTTTTTTAGCTTGTAACTGGCATGAAACACAAGTGTCGCAAAAATTTTGCACATCATTTTTCATGCTAGGTCAGAAAAATTAATATCTTAACCGTTCTCTTTTTCCGCAGGTGCCAACCCCATACACTAGAATGTACAAACCCTAACAATTGCTCTCTACGCTTACGAGGAATAACTAACTAGCAGACGAGTTCATCTAAAATTTTACCTTCTTTATGAAACAGGAACTTATTCTCAATCATAAAACAATTTGAAGAATTTTCGGCATCTTGCCAACATTTGGATAGACTTTCATCATTTTCATGTTCAATTTGAAATTTATTTGAATCTGAAACTAAATCATTGTTGACACTATCACTGTCCATATCAACGCTAGTAAAATTATTTACAGAATCAGTGGCACTGTGCATAGGTATCCTCCAACAATCCCTTTCAACCAATAGTAATTCTGCGTTGGCTCAGTGCCAACCAATAGTGATTCAACTTATTCCCACTTCAAATCCATCAAGCGTTCGTTCATTTTTTGATCGCGCATTCGGCCAGTTTCATCCCATCTCTACTACTTTTCCTTGCAACATCTATAATCTTGACCGCTACTGGAGTGCTCGCCACTGCAGTGTGTTTAGGAAATAGGTTTTCTTCCTTTCTCTTCCCTCAGGAAAGGTGTAAAATGCTTAATTTCTTTTTTTTTTTCACTTCATCTTAAGACTATTATTGGTCACTGTATTTTATATTGGTAAATTTTAACTACCACTAATTCTTTTTTTTATATATTGATCTTGTATTCCCATATAAATCATAAAAATAACGAAATACTTTTATTTTGGGTAGAAAAAAGCAAATAAAATTAAAAACCTTGGGGGGGGGGGAAATTATATGCCTCTTTCCTTTCTATCGTCCTTTTTTGCCTTCTGCTATGTTCTGCACCGTGCTTCGGTACAATGTAATCTGTCTGTTTTTCCTTCTTAATGTTTTAAAATGAAACAAGAGTGAAACTCCTGCCCAGGCTGTAAGAATTATTTGATTGTTGTGTACTATCTTGAATAGAATTATGGTTTATATTAACTACTGTATTCTCAACAGGATTGACAGAAATGTACTCATGAGATAATTAGATTTCATCAACACTAAGATTATTTATATAACTTTCAAAATTATTTTTAATTGAAAACAAATCATTATAAGCCCTCAAACTTGATAAAACATCATACACTAAATTATCTACCATTGCACACATGTGGGTAATAGGTGTATGAACAACATTAGACTCAGAACTTATAATTACATTTATTAATGGTGCAGGGACCTTATGCCCCAAAGCATATTTTAAAATAAACTTTCCGTACAAATTCTGATAGTGTTCAGGTACCATACTAGTTTTAATTACAGATAATTGGGTTGCAGCATCCTCAACAGCAGTGATTTTATCCGGCATTTTCGGTAAACCGCAAAAAACATATGTTAGTATATTAGCTTATCAAAGATTTTGTTTTTGTATTTTCTATGTCTGTTTATTTCCTGAGTTATGTTAGCAATACGTAACTGAACGAAGCATACCA
>BMAW01073768.1:0-29375 GCA_019974015.1 Nephila pilipes
TATATATATATATATATATATATATATATATATATATATATATAATCTCTCTCTCTGTATGTATGTGTATATACATATGAAAGCAAAAATAATACTCAAATCCCTCAATATATAACAATCTAAGAATATCCAAAGCTAAATCAAATCAACTATAATAAATGATAAAAACTAAATATTGAAAGTCATCATTAAAAACAAATTAACATTTTTGTAAAACATATTTAAAAAATTTTATATAATAAATAAGTAATCTAAAATTTAAAAACTTCAAACCAAAAATAAAAAAAAAATCTGTTATAGAATCAATGAAATTTCAAGAAAAAGCCAAGTGAAAGGAAACAAAAATTTAGAATAATGAAAATAATTTAATGAATACTGCCCCATTCTTTGGAAGAAAGTAATGTGTGTTTACACCTATAATTATTGATCATATCATCGCACTTAAGTAGAATACATTATTAAAAAATACCGGTATGATAATATGGAAACAAATCAAAAATCAGCATGTTCAGAAAATCACCCATAGAAAAACGAAGATGAACGTAGTAATCATCTTCCAATTTACTTGCAAGCAACCAAATTACACAAAACTAAATATCTGAAATATTATAAAGTCAATTGAAATTCTGAATGATAAGAGAAATGTAATTCAACAAAAAATGAATCAAAACAGTAAGCATTCTAAAACAAAATATAATATAAAAACATTATCAATGACACGTCATCCGAAAAGTTGAAATTATTATAAATAATAAAAACAAATGCAGAAAAAAAATTAATCATCTAATCCTCTAAAACACTATAACAAATTACAAAAGAAAGAAAGAAAACAAGTATTCTACTAACAAAATTTTAAAAACACAATAAAATTCTACAAAGATTTCGTATGTTCTCTCTCTTGCCCACTCTGTTCCGTGAAAGAATTCACCGCCAAATAAAAACTGTTTGATTGTTTTAAATAAAACCATACCAAAAATTGTTTTAAATTAACAAAAAAAAATTAAACACACACACATATATATACCGAATTACCAAAATTATGACATAACATATGCAAATATCCAGATGGAAGTAATATTGCGAAAGAGATGATAATAAATGGGCAGCGTTTTATCTGGACTTACATTTCTATTTGAGTGATTCATGTGAACATTTTTCTAATTTGAATTTGACCGCAGGTCCAGAATTTTTAAGCTTTGAATACAGATTGTTAGTTAGGGCTAGACTCATGAATTTCTATAACTGTTGGATTTTGGTAATTCCATTTCTCTAATAGTTGAGAAATTCTTTCTCGATCCACAATATCAAGAGAGTGATGAAAAAATATATAATTTCAGGCATTACTTCCAACTCTTACAACGAGGTGACTAAAAGTACCTATTCAATGCCTGATACTAGTGCGTTTGCGTAGAGTAGTCAATGTTACTGGACAAACAACACTGCATAAAACAATAGCAACAACCAATGTGCGACGCACAATAGACGAGTCTGTGACGGCAGCGCAGTGTAATTTTTTGTATTGATGGGATATAACAGAGAAGATCGACTCGAGTGTTCCAACTAACAACTTGCTATCGATGTGAACATATCGGAACTAATATCACTAGAACCTGTCGGTTGAACCTCCAGATAACTGAAAAAGCTTTGCTGAGTCAGATGATCCACGATTCTAACTGGTAGCAAGTATTCGCGTGTGGCGCATACCTCATGTGGCCGTGAACTCTAACTGTCAACACGGTAGTTCAGTAATGGTGTGATCTATTTTACATAACAGGGATTCAATTTTCTGATCAAATTTAACCTATAATTGACTAAAAATGGTTGACAGAGATATAAATTAACTTATGCCAAATTTTTAATGCGTATTCATTCAAATTATCATGACTCTAAGAATTCGTAAAGAGTAAGCAAAAGGTTACCTATCTGAAAAGCTGTTTCGGGAAAACTCACAATTTATAATCACTGTCGGGTTTCTAAAAATTCTTAGTCCACAAACGAATATCTTTTTAGATCTTTATTGAATGTTAAAGGGCATGGCACACTGCATACAAAAACACATAACAAACATGTGTGAAATTTCAGTAGCAAAGTCTATTGTTTCAGGTTTGCCATTCCATAGATATAAAATCATCAGTTTGTTACCATCTGCCAAAGGAAACTATTTACATTTTTTAAAAAAAAAACAATGTTGTGTCTTTCATGCACTTATAAACTGAAATCAAAAAATACCCGAGTGCTACATAAGAGACTCCACACGCTTGGGTGAAATGGAGTCTCCAATCACAGGCTGGAAAAACAGAACAAGACGTAACAATGGTTACGTTCAGGTACTTCGGGACCATTTGCAGCCACTAATGGATATCATATACTCAAAACATTGATTAATTTTCTATGATGACAAAACGACAAGTCAACTGACTAAAACTTTTAGCCTTGGCTAGAAGAATATTTTGGAAAATTTCAGCGGTATATGTGATTAACTAGATTGCCAAACATGAATATCATAGAACATACATGGGACATGATCGTAAAGTCAATTTATATACAAAATTCTTCAGCTGCAATACTTTCACAATTATGGATGGTCGTTGAAGCACCATGGTCAAAATTTCTCCACATGACTCCCAATGACTTGTTGAGTTAATGCCATGTCGAATTACTGCACCTCACTGAGGAAACTGACGTCATATGCAATTGAAGGCGATAACCAATAGCTTTTGGTAGACGAGGGGGTATCTTAAAGTCTTAATTATTTCTAAAAAAATACCGAGATATATGAATAACATTTATTCTGCATATATTCATTGATCTTTTGTACATAATTTCATGAATTACAAGTAATAATTTTCTTTTATTTGGTTTCAGAAAGAAATAATATGTAGGAACTTGCAATACGAAAAGATATTTAATCTTCTGATTTCTACAAATACGACTTTTTAAATGTCCAGAAGCGCTGGGAGAAATATATAACTCCGAAAAGTGTCTATGAAGGGAAGTCTTAAGGATATTAAATATAAATTAAGTTGATCAGCATTTGTTTGAAAAGAATAACTATCATCTCATTGACACAATTCTCAAAGACGATTGTGCAATATGCAAAGGGTTTAATAACATCACGATATAACTCAGAAGAATTGAAAGGTTGTTATTTTACTTTGGTTCATTATACTTGTAAATAAGAGCTTTATATTTTTTTGTAATAAACGATGATTTAAAAATATTTCTGTTAAAAATCGAACTCTGATAAATTGTATTTGATAAATTTAAAAAATAACAACCATGAGATATTCTTCGCTTGATATTAAAGACTTATGTTTTCCATTCCAACTCTTTTTTTTTTAATTTGATTTTTCAAAATTTTTTGTTTGCCGTTTGGGTACACTGTGCAAAGTCACTCTTCCGCATTGTCTTGTTATCAAATACAATTTACACCTTAACGTTTACTTTACCTTGAAACTTTAGCAGATAGAGAAAATATACCACATTTTGTCTTCAAGATAAGATACAAAACGGAATATTTAATCATCTGATTATTTCCTAAGCTTGTTCCAGAATTAATCTACATATATATATATATATATATATATATATATATTATGTTTTATGTGCCACATATCTTAATACTAAACAGAAGTTTCGCTTAATATATTTAAAAACAAATGTATATTTGTAGAATTTCTATAAATTTTCTGATTTTAATATGATAAAAAAAAAGTTATAAGGCATATTCTTTGTAATCACCCGAATATAACTTGATGTGAGAAATTGTAATCACTTCAAAAAACAATTTGGAATTTGTTTTAATTTATTATACTTAAAATTAGATCTTCCAAATGATTTAAAAATGCTTCATTTCATTCTTTTCTGCATAATTTGATACAACACACACACACACACACACACACACACACACACACACACATATATATATATATATATATATGTGTGTGTGTGTGTGTGTGTGTGTGTGTGCGTGTGTGTGTGTGTGTGCGTGTGTGTGTATTATTTTTACGTCCAAAAACGTCACTACAGTATATAACGTCTTAGAACGATGTAAAAAAGTTTTTTTTATTAATCATTCATATAAGAAAAAAACTGAAGCTGAAAATCTTTCTGGGTGAATTCTTATGCAGAATTAAACAAAGTAATTATAATTCAAAAACTAAGTGCCCTAAAGTTTAAAAATTAACTTTAAGCTGTGCATAAAAAAACAGAAATTATTAGTGTTTACTTGTAATTTGTGGTAAAGAGCTTTTCAACAATAAAATCTTTCATTAGCCAACATTCATTGATGGATCTAGTAATAAATCGCAGTGTGTCTACGTTAAATTAAGTAATATTCGTCTGATTTAAAATTCGGTATAGTTTATATAAATATTTTATAGCTTTTTTAAATCTTTGTTAAATAATTTCGAAATACTATTTATAATTATTTAGCCTTAAAAAATTTATATGTACCTCTTTTAAATATATTCATTCATTTCTTTTATGGTAGCGTATGTTGATTGAGAAATCATCGATGAAAATCATTCTCCTTTCCCATATCTTTTCAAAACAAATATGAATGTTATTTACTATTACTTACAATAGAACTAAGACTAGTTTTTAGTACTTGAAATATAAAATTGTCAAAAACATTTTTTTAAAAAAAATTTTCTTTCTTGACTTTTATTTCATAAAGATTATCTTATAAAACACAGAAAGTTTGTATCATAGTTACAACTTATTTGTTTAAAAAGGTTCTTAATTAAAAGATTACTAATGTGGCGATTTATCTGCTGAATATTATATTTATCAATGTTCTCTCTGCAATAGATATAACATTTACCTTTATTACAATAGCTTATAGTTTAAAAGATGATCTACAGATGGCAGCACTATATATAATATGGAATTTGGAATGGGGGAATAAAAATATCAAGTTATATGGATAAAATTTCTTTCAATAAGAAATGTGGTAGCACTTATTTTTAGTTTTACATGTTCATTTATTTTCACTGCTTTTATTTTTAAATATTTAGATAAAAGAATTAATTACTTTCATATTTGGAAATGAAAAATGCAGAATGTCTGATTTGAATAGCATAACTTCATTTTATTTTGCGATCACTTAATTGCATCTCAAAAAAAGTCCTTTTGGTTGATTTTTATTTAAATCAAAATTCTTAAAGATCCTCTTGGTTTTGTTTCTTACATTTTAATTCTTTATTGGATGAGAAATTGTTTTAAGGAACTACATTCGTCATTTTAATAAATATCAAAAATGCCTTATTTAATTTTAATGTTAATTTTCTCCTACCACCAACCTTGAGAAATATTCTCAGTATAAAAGCATTTCTCCTATAAATTATAATTTACATTATGCTCGAAGGAAATTAAATCTTCTAATTATTCCAAATCACGTGGTATTACGTCCTGTTTTCACTCTTAATGTCCAAATTACGTCCTTTTTTCACTCTTAGAAAGAATACAGAGTACTTTTGTAAGTATTTTTCACAGTGTAATTGAATCATAATCATATTCAATATTTAGAAATTGAGGGGTGGACATGATAGATACTTTCCTTTTATTTCCTTATTCTTGTAGTCATTAATTTTAGTAGTTTCGCAATACATTTTCGGAGAGTATGGACAATTGTATTGAAACGTTTTATGTATTTCTAATGTACCCTACTACGTAGTTTTTTAAAAGAATTTTCATCGATATAATATCAAACCAAAAGTTACATGTAAAGACTTTTATTTTACTTTCAAGAATCATAAAGTTCGTCACATTATAATATTTACATATCATTGTAATGCGAATATATGTGTGCACGTCTTGCTCTATTACCATTGTTACATATTTTTAATTTTATGTGCTGGTGTAATACACATTATATTAACGCTTCTACAATATAAATGCTTTAAATATCGAGAATTATTATTCTATCCTTGGGAAGGGGATTAAAAGTAAACGGTTCATTAAGGGGGTTATGTAGTCACATGATTCCAAAATTATTATATAATAAAAAAAATCAAAGCTTTACATCTCTAGTAAAATCAAAGTTCAGACACATATTTTTGTTAACACTTGATTTAACAGAGATAAATATTCAAAGACAAAAATTCATTCTAATCATTTCGTCCATTGCCAAATAAGATCCACAGGCACTGCAATTGTGTGATAATAACATCAGAGCAACAGCTGTGACGATAGGAATACTTTGAACTCTTTTGTTTTTATCTTCTTTTTAACTGTTTGTAATGTAAACACATGATTTGATAGGGAGCTCTACACGAATGCAGACGCATTCGTGTTTGTATAAGATACAATGATCTAGAAATACATCCATAATATGTAAATAATTAAGTTGTATCCTTGAAAGTGTATAAATTTTAGTTTGAATTTAATAGGTCATCCTATTTATTATTGTTTTGTGGTTTTACTTTGAGCTACAATCAACGTTGGTATCATTATCCTTTTAATGGAATGCATAAACATGTTAAAGACGAAAGGAACATCACAATTGTTTATAGAATCTCTAAATAATACTAAATCCATCTGCTGTCTGCTCCTTTAATTGAATTTCATTTTGATAGAAGTGACATACACACCCACCCACCCACATATATATATACATAATTACAAAAATTCTGGGTATATGAGAATTCATTCATCAAATCAAATTCAACATCAAAACTGGGTATCAAATTCAACACAGAGAATAACGACAAATTAGGCTTTATTCACAAATCTTCAGGATGACACAAAGATAGTTGAGCTCAGACGGTAGCAACAAAAACAGAAATCACAGATACTTTTACAGATTAGAGATACAGAATCAACAACAGCTCTAGTAATGAAAGTCACAATTGTAACAGCAACATTCTGCTCGGCAGCTTACTTATTCATTGTATGGACAAAACCTCGTAGTAATACTTTGCACTTCCAAGAAGTCTCACTCCGCTGCTCCTCGAATTCACTCGGGTTGCTATTAATAATTCTTGGGCAAACCCATTTGTTCAAATGCCGCCTGCAAACAGTGAATTTCTAGATCGATCTCCAAATCGGACTCCAAAGACATACTGACTTCCCTCCTTCACACTCTCAGCGTATTTACACCTGTTTCGGCTAGGTATGACATCACACTTAAAATCTAAGAAACAAATGTAACTCTCTTCCTAGTCGATATTTCACTAAGATTCCAGCACATCCTGGATTCTTAGCCTAAGTGGTCTCCAAATGCATCACCAAGATTAAAGGGCGTTGACTTAAACTTTACTTCACTGACTGATGAAATCTTTGCCTATGTATCTTTTTAATTTCATAAGAGAGCCGTTGTAGGTAAGTGTCATCTCGGGTTCGTCACACACGTATATACAAGATAATCTTATATCCTTCTTCGAGAATTTCTTCTTCTATATATATATATAATTTTATCAGACTTCTTAAAAGAAGTTTTTTTAAAAAAAAAATACAAACTGGAACGTATTTACTGCTGGTACATTTTATTTAACCAGAAAAAAAGGAATTAGTTATTTTATTTTTATTAGGCTACTTGAATAAAAATATTTTTTTATAAATAACGAATCCGGCCCCTATTTGCTGTTTAAAGATTTTTCTTAAAAAACAAAAATAACTTCAAGATACGAAATAAACAGTTTAAATGAACCGTCTTTCAATGTGCTTCCTATTAATTTACTAAGCTGTAAAAATATTCTGTCTCCGCTTAATATTGAGATCATTCTTAGACAAAATAAAAATGTTGATATTCCCAATCTTAATTTTTTAGTTTCTCTAAAAATGGAAAATTTATTCGCCTATATTTCTAGCTAAATTTAGCAAACATTTTCACTTTTTTAAAAAATTTACTCAGAATGCAGCGAAATTTATTTTTTTGTATTTAATAGTATTTTACATTAAATATATTCACACATTTCGAAACGAAAACCAAACAATTGATTAGATTCAAAATATAATCTAGTGAGTATAGATATCCACCCGATGTCTTGGAATGGTTGTGTAGATAACCACTTTCTATATAATCAAGTATGCAAACACATAAAAATACATTTAATCACGGACACAAAAACATTTCATTTAACACTAGCACTGCACAAACAAAATTAAAATAAACAGGAAAATTCAACTAGCAGTGATGTCAGTCTACTTTTCGCTCATTTGTGTAAGGAGCGATGCTATTCCTAACACATTTCTAAAAATACAAATACATTATTACATTATTTCCTTTGAAGTTAATTTTCCCAAGAAAATGTAGGAAATATATATTTATGCAATACAAATGAAATTTTTTTTACAGTTTTATCCTTAAACTGCTTGTTGTTAAGTTGGTTTAAAAAACAAAGTTTTAATTTAAGAACACCAGATGAGCAAAAAGGGAAATTGAACTCCAACTTAAGCCTATTGAGAATGATGTTCTGAAAAATACAACACTAAAATAACTAATTGCAGCCAGTTAAAACGGTACTACTATGCTTGCTATTATGGAATTTAATTGCGATAGATTGAAGGGTTTCAATAAATTTATATTTGTATTTCATATATTATACACTATATTTCACTGTGTTTTTTACTTTCTATTTTTTTGTAATGGAAAAACAAAATTTCTTTAAATAAGAAAATGAATGTGCCAAATCCATTCATGAGTAAAATTTCCTTTTTTCGTGTGTGTTGATATCTTGTTAATGAAATAGAAACTTTAGAATTTTGGTTTATTAAAAAATTCTCTATTTATGTATACTGATTGAATTAAAAACAAGAATAAAACGTATTTTAAAGTGACAAAACATCTTGAATTCAAGTAAATATAAGTACGTTTGTCTCACAATTGGAATTCCTTCATTAAAACCACAAAATTTTTTAAGTTGTCTTAGATTTACATTTTTATAAGAATCTGATCACGGTGAATTTACGACACCTTCAGCGCTCGAAATAAGTCATTTGTTAATTATGCTCTTCATTATGTTACTCATTTTTTTCCTTTGAGTTTCACTTATTTTCAAAAGAATTATATGTACAAATCCAAATATTGAAATTTTTGAATAAATCAAAAGACAATAAAAAGAGGAAATAAGGTAAACCAGCAAATATAAGATAAAGATAAACAATGAACGTAAATGTTTTTAAAAAATGATTCCGACGAAAATGGTTTTTCGAATAATAATTATTTTATTAGTATTTATATTAATATTAAGATAAGATACATTTTTCTATACTTAATTAATATGTTACATAAGCTAATATATTTTAACTAAATATATTCTCTACTGGTACAATTCAATCCAAATTTTAAATAAATTTATTTTCATATCATTTTAAAGCAAATGTTTTGCGTCTTTACTCTCACAAATTTACTAAATTGTTATTCTCGTCTTACAAAATTATCACTTTAATATGAAACACTTAAATTTAAGAAAAAATGCTTTTTTTTCTATATAGTTATCAATATACCAACATTTGTGTAGTTAAACAGTAATATAGAAACATACAAAAATCATGAACACATACAATTCAAAATATTTTTGTTAACACCCACTAATATTGAAATAAAATACAAAAGATGAAACTGTGTTTGGGTTGTTTGCTTATACGTGATTTCACAGAAAATATAAACTAATGGTACATTGACCATAATTTAAAAAAATGTCACAAATATTGTGATGTATGAATCACGGAAAATTATTTTGACAAAACTGAAATTAAGATGGTCGCTTTCCTTTTTACACATGCTCCCTATCAAAGGTAGATAGAGACCATTAGCAAAAGGAAATTCACGTAAGACTGGTTCTTAAACTGGAAAACTCTGTATTGTCAAATTTTGAAGTTCAAAAGAACTATTTGAAGTACCTTGCTCTTACCCATTTACCTTCGGTCGGAACAAGCCACAAATTTGGAACTAGTTAACACCTCAGAAGTAACCCTAGTACTCAGGGAAGATCGTCAAGCCTCTATATGATTACTGAATTTTTGTTTATCTTGTTGGGATAACATTCACATCATCAAAAACTCCTAAGAGTAGAAACAGCAAGTCAACAGAAGGAGGTAATAGCTTGTGAAATAAGAAAGGAGGGATATTTTTCAGACTTTTATTATATTATAATTTTTATTTGTTTATTTACTTTAAAATGAGCAAAAGTATTGTCTGTTCATGACTAAAATTTAATTCTTCTGGAGGAAAGGTTGGTAATACTCGTAAGTTCTTAATTATGAAACATGAACAATATCAGTAGGTATTTTTAGTTATAGCTTTTGGTTTAGTTAACTCATAATTTACTTCAGAAATTTTAGTTACTACTTCAGATGGACCTGAAAAAACTAGGAATAATTTTCTACAATTTGGATTATTAAATTCCTTATACATCACAATGTAACCCGGAATAGAAATGTAAAATCCATGAAATGAGCATCACATATCTGATTTCGTTTTTATCATTATATTTGACTGTTTTGTCTTTAGCCAATATTCTACTTAAAAAAACTACCTTCTTCTACTGTAGTTTAAAATTGTTTTTAAGTCAATGAAGGATTATAAGATAAAATGCCAAAAGACAAATATGCAGGATGAAATTTTGTAACAGAATGTGGTGTTAAATTATACTCACATTGATAACTTTTTCCAAGAGTTTGGTCCAAGCAATTTCAGTAGGGAGGAATTTACTTTGCATTTTAATTTAGTTACATTATATTGATTCACACTTTGACGTCTTCCATCAGTTTGTGGGAGGTATGAAATTATAAATATATGTTTACAATTTCTAAGGAAGTGTTTGAATTTAGATAAGGGGAAAACACCATTTCTGTCAGTTAGTAATGTCAGAATTTCTCTTTCTAACGGAATTTCTGGCAGTTTGTTCAATAACATTTGAATTTGAAAAAATATTTTAGAATATAGAAATCAAATCGGAATTTTCAATTTTGAAAAGAAAACCCTAAGGATTTCTAATAGCATGATTCATTATGGTACAAAGATATTTTTTGTAGAGTTATGATAAGTAAAAACTCCAACAGTATCAACAGAAAGACATTCAAAAAGTTGATCTGTGGGAATCTAATTGAAAGGTATCACAAAATACATGAAAAAGTAATTTAGGATCGTACAATTAACTGCAACACAGGTTTAGTTACTAATTTAGTTTTCAACTATTCGTAAGCTTTTTGATATTTATCTGTCAATATCTATTGCTAATCTTTTTTAAAAAGATTGTTTGAAGGTTCTTTAATTTTATCATAAGATTCTGTAAATTTATTAAAACTATTTGCAGAACCAAGATAATATTGAAGTTGTTTTACATTCTTGAAGGGGCTGTAATTTTCTGATGTTTTCAGTGTTATAGTTATCTGGAAAGATTAATCCATCTTTGACATCATAACCCAAGGAACTAATTTTATCTTTCGTAAAAACATATTTAGGAAATTTTAATTTAATGTTTTCTGTTTGACACAATGAAATATTTGTCTTAGGTGATAAGAGTATTCCTATAAGAAATTCGAGAAAACCATTATGTCATCAAAACAGTGGAAATGAAATTTTGAAAGTTTGTTTAGAATATTACGAATTGTGCGATTAAATATTGCGTGTGCATTTTTAAATCCAAACGTAAAGCTTGGAATTCAAAGCAGCCTTCAGTGGTCAAAAATGTAAGTTTATGTTTATCTTTCTCGAGAAAGGGTATGTGTCAGTAACCAAATACAAGGTCCAGAGTTGAGAAAATTTTAGCATGGTTTGATTTGTCTAATAAGGTATGTATTCTTGGTAAAGCTTCAGCATCAATCTTACACAAAGCATTTACTTTGCAATAATAAGTACACGACTTACTTTTTCAATTTTCATCTCTTTCATTGGTTAAAAATACAGAGAAGAAATGATTAATATTTAATTCCATAATTAATCTAGCATTCAACAACTTTTTTAATTGTTTCCTATTTTCCTCTTCATTGATGGATGATATTCTGTAAGCTCTTTGAGAGACTTGTAAGTCAGTGGTCATTACTATTCTTGAAGGTTCTATTCTCATTCGACTAACATCGTGTTTACTTTTAGGAAAAATATGCGAATATTCAAATACAACAGACCACACAGAAAATTTGTCAATTCTACTTACAATCAAACGTAGAAAAATGTCCTCTGATGTATTGTTTATTCTATCATGGTATCTCTAATGTTCTTTGTTTCTTCTAATATGTGTAAATACATTTTGTATTCATTTTTGATACTCAAATTTGTAATAATTTCTTTTCATTTTATATTATTCAATTTATACTACAATCAATGATTAAATAAAAAAAAAATGACTACACTCTGGAAGTCATAAAATTATATAAGGTAAATGGTTATTAATAATATATAATCTTACTTTTGTTTATTTTTCCCATTCTTAAATATGTTTCACACGTTTATCTAAATTGGAATTTGGCATTGGCTTGACTGACTTTAATAGGTCTAGTCTTTTTTTCGTTTTAAGTGTTTTGGTTATATCTACAGAAATAAGTGAGAAAGTGGATTCTGTATCAATAACAACATTGATATTGTGACATGAAATAGGTAAATATCATAAGTTAGCTAGACTTAAAGACGTTGATATATGTGAAGTGGTTGAGAGGAGTTCAGACACTAATAATTGTCAGTGAACTACGTCATGGGCCTCAATAGAGGTGTTTTGATTTTCCATAAGATTTTGTTCACGGATAACAGTTGTTACCTGTGCATTGGAAAACAGAGTTAGACATTGGTAAGTTACTCAAAAAATTAAGTTGCCTCAAAGGACATATTTGTGACCAATGATATGCATTTAGAATACATTGTCTTGTACTATAGTACAGGGGGAAGGTCGTAATCCCTGCTGAAAATGAGATTTATGATTTGGTCAAAATCCTACATTGCCAAAATGCGGAACAGAATTGAAGAAATTATTTTTGTGCAGCTTAGAATAATTTTGGAAACTGGGACGAAAATAATTTTTTGCTCGAGGTATAAATGGGGGCGATTGCTCGTTTAAGAAACGTACAAGTGGCCTAAAATGAAAATTTTGTCTACTTCTAATTGTGGGTTCATTACTTCTCACACTACTTGGCGCAGATGGTCTATTATGAAAATTTTGTCAACTTCTGAACATGAGGTTATTACTTCTGAAACTACTCGATTCAAAGGTAGATTCGTGTATCTTCCAAAAAGTAATTTATATTAATAAGAATTTCAAACAATAATTCTGAAAATGGTCAGAAATTAAAATAATAATGCTGATTTAATTAATAAATTAATGACTATTAATTTAATTGATGCTTTAAAGGAATCAGATACTTTCAAAAAGTAATGCTAAGAATTAGAAAATCTAAACAGTTCACATATAATCTAAGTAATAATTTAAATGAATCAGAAATTTTCAGATAAAATTGCTAAATATTTCAAATGTAATTTAAATACTTCACAAGTATATAAATAATAATTTAAATTAATGAAAAATTTTAATAATAAAAAAGTGGTAATTTTAAGACCGGAATTTTTCAAATGAAATAATCTGCACAGAAAATAATGTTTTTACAGAACAAAGTATCAAAAAGCGAGAAGAAACAAAGCAACGAAAAGAAATTTCCACACGTCAAATGAGTAAGTGTTTTTTTTTTTTTTTTTTTTGACTGAAGTTATTTCATTGGAAAAGACGTCAATAAAAACCACCATTTTTCCTCCTGTGCCACCAGAGTAGGTTTATTGAAGAAGTGCCAGAATTTGGCGAGCTATCACTCAAAAAATCTCGCAAATTCCAAAAGTCTGTAAACTAAAATCTAGCCCACAAAATTAGTATTGGTTAAGAAATTTTAAGTAGAAGTCAATTTGTTTGGTTATTATAGGTTTAATAAAATATGGAAAAATAAGTGCTCATTATTAAAATTTTTCTTGAAGTTCGGTTAATGTAGAGAAAGGCGATGTTTTTTTTTTTTTTTTTGTTAGATGGGTTTCCGATCTATCAATTTGAAGATTTATGCAGTTTAGCAGAAACAAATGAATCACTTGAAGTAAACGCGCATTGTCGCGCTGCTACATTAGGGTAAACAAAGACACTTCAAAAACAATTCGATTTGTTTCAGCTGCAACAAATTGAAATTGGACAAATATTCGTGCTCACACTGAAATCCGTTTTGGTTCAGTTACAAATGAGATAAGTGGTAAAAAAAATATTGAGGTAAAGGAATATTCTAGTATGTTTACGGAAATACTTTATCTCTTTCTCTAGCGTAAAATTCCGTTCTTATTCAAGGATTTCCGTACAAAGACACCGATCCTGCTGGCTCCTAACTGTAAAAACTATTACACTTTACTTATTAACGTTTGAATTTTAAGACATATCCTAATTCAGGCGTGGCACAATGAAGAAACTTAACTATTTAAATTAGGAATGTATTCATGTTCGAAAGAGGGAATGAAGATGCATTGGGATTGTGATGGACGAGCCTTCATCAAGCAAACAAGAACGAAGTGAAAAAAAAAAGTTCCTTACTTGAAATTGTTATCCTAAGATTTCTTCAGATCGTGTGGTACTTAATTTAGGGATCTTTAGGTATATTTTAGTTGCTGACAAAGAGTCTAGTAAAGATTATCCTTATGGGTTTGTATACGTGGAAGACTGATGATTCATGCAAATTATAGTGCGTTACCAGATTAATTAAAAGCTCCAAAGGTATTGTTGCAGGAAATAAGATGAACTTCCCACTACAAGCGTTAAAAATGTTGGAAAAATCAGAAAATTAAATTAAATTTAAGTGAAATCATTACACACACACTCATATATGTATATATATATATTATAATAATTCGATATTACATCAATAAAAATTAGCAAGTTCAAATTTCAAAATAAATATTAATCTTACTCATTAAATTTCAATGTTTGTTTGTTGGACCTTTATGAAAATCCACACGGTACATTATATCATTTCAAATATTTTAGACAGCTTCGTTGATGTGTGGAAAGAGCTCTACACATATTTCCACCAAAAAGTTTTTCAAATTTACTATTGATAATTTTTTTTCAAAAACCCCTTATCACTATTCTTTATCATCAACAAACAGTAATAGTATCACTAGTTTCAATTTGTTTTAAAACTTTTCTTTTGAATTTTTTTCCTTAAGATTAATTTTGTTTTTTTTTTAAAACAATTTTCAGCCATGTCCTTAAGAGTTTCTTACTTAATAATGTTGAAGCAATATCTTTGTATACTTTACGGGATAGCTCTGTGTGTGTGTGAAACAAAATGTTGCAAATTTATGATTCTTTAACTATCTAATACGTAAATAAATTAGAAATAATTCGAGAATATTTGAAAACAGTACTAAAAACGTCAATTTTAAAAACTTAGAAATATTTTGATCCAAATGAAACGGTATTCATAAAATAACACACTTGGTCCTCTTTTAAAAGAGAACTGGGAAAAATAATAACGATGTGATGTATACATGTATAAAAATCTTTAACTGCACAGTGAGCGAAAGAAATTTTCGTTTCCCACTTTCGCTGTTGCTTAATAATTCTGCTCCACTGAACATCGTGCTGACCCATACTACGTTTCAGTCTATGTCTGTTTGTGATTCTCTATTATTATTTTTACATTCTTTATGAGATAAATATATATTTATTCACTTGTTTTTTTCTTTTTTTAAAAAATTTTTTCTAAAATACTTTATTAAAATATTTTTTATAATTACTAATATATATATATATATATATCATGCATTTTTGTTAAAGTTTTATTAATTAATCATCAAAATATTTTATGATCGGTAGTTGAATTGCTAAGTTTATAAACTAACCTGTTCAAAGAAATAAATCGCGAGGTTTATGTTATTAAATTTTAATTTCTGTTAAGCTTAATGTAATACTTAATGTAAGCTCGTATTTCATCACTAGTTATAGCTTTATTAAAAATTTTTATAAAAGGGAACTTATAAACTCTGATTGTTTTTTTTTTTAATTAAGGAAAGCATTTAACAAATTCTTTAAATAATTAATTACAAACTTTATTACCAATGGTTTTACAATTTACTATTTTCTGTACGAAATCATTCTTTCTTCGAAACTAATTTGCGGTTTACTTAAATTTGTATAAAATATTATTTGAAAATAATGATTTTCAATAAAACTTACTTCATCCTTCCATCTGGATTATTACATTATTCAAATCACTCAAGCAAAGAATTTGTATACCAGCTTATATATAATTCAAATTAACAAAGAATTATTTTGACATGAATGATTTTAAACAGCAAATTTCAGCATTTTTAGATAATTGTATAGCCTTTTCGAAAATTTATTATTTTGCATTATATTTATTTAACTGTAAATTTAATATGGATTAAATATCAATATCATTTACTAAAATTTGAGGACTTATCGGAATGAGAACTATGTAACTTTCTGAATTAAGAAATACTTAATTTTGAAATTATGTAAATATTTCATATTTTGGAATAAGGAAAAAAAAACGCATCACTAAAACACAAAAATTCAATTTTGGTAATAGAAAGTACTTAAAAACGCGTTACACATAAATATTTATTTTTCATATCATATGGAAATCAAATGATCAAAATTCTCCCAAGTCCACAGTTTCATAAAATTCCATACAAGATGGATTAACTACTATAGATGCATTCGTAACAGGTCTTTTATTAATGAGTTTCTTCACCAAACCATTCAGTTTCTTTCCTGTCAAGTTATACTAAAAAAAGAAATATTAAAAAAATTAAAATGTGCAAATAATAAGAAAATGCAAAAATGAAAATTCTTATAATTATCAAAAGACAAATACTGCTTCAGTCAATTAAATTCTTTGCAACGAGGATATCTCTCAAGGACCGCAAAAAACATAGGGTTATTCAAAATGATTCTTCCGATTTCAAAATTCCAAATGCTTAAAAATAAACGACTCAGAATGAAGCTCGTAAGTAATACATGAATACAAAGGGAAAATGTGATGTTGTGAACAATAGATGACCCTTGTGCGCGTTCTTCGTGAATCTATTTTAATGAAAGCTGTTTTTTTTTGTAGAAATTTTCACGGAGCTACCTCGCAATTCAATTGGTTCGCAGTGGACCAGATGACTTGATGTTATACAGTTGGTCACCTAAATCACTTGCTATGATCCTATACGTTTTCTTCTTTTGGGGATTGGAGGTCTGTAACAGATACAGTTTACTAAAGAAACCCATTACTCGCAAATTTATTTGAACTTCAACAACGGATATTTGCTGTTATACAACCAATTACTATCGAAACTTTACAACATGTTTGGCAGGAATTTACATATCGAATTGACAATATACATGTAAATTAATTCGAACACTTGTAAAAAAAATATTCTTTTTTTCCCTTTTCATACATGTATTACTCATCATTCTGGGTGGTATATTTTTGAAAATATGGAATTTTAAAACCCGATGTATCATTTTGAATAACCTCCTGTATATATATATATATATATACGAGGTGTGGCTATTAAGCAATGAGACTGACGCTGTTACAAAAGAAGTATGCGTGTGTCAAACGCCAGCGCCAGGCAGCTGCTTAGCATGAAGCTTCTCTTTTGGACCCAGTGCCTCGCGTTTCCATAAGCAAATCATTATAGCTGTACTTTTCATTCGTATTAGAGCTTTTTTTTTTAAGAGTAAGCGACATGCATCCTGATCAAGCTAACAGAAGAAAATTTCCTGCACTGTTTCGAGCAAAGGAAGATTCACATGGAGCGTTGTAAGGATAGAGGAGGATTGAACGTGATAAGTAAATATGTATGAAATAAAATAAAATATTTTAAGGTGTCAGTCTCGTCATTTAATAGTTACACCTCGTTATATATATATATATATATATATGTGTGTGTAACAGAAATAATAACATTATTTCCATTTCTCTAATTTTTTGCTTTTCTATTTCTTCGCTTTGTTTTAAATTGGTTTGATTCTTAAAAAGTTTGTAATGATTATTTAGGATTTTACGGTTTTAAGTTTTAATAGTTTGAATATTTATGTAAATTTGGGGCTAGTGTTTTCAAAATATTTTTAATTTGATTTCTGGTTATTTCTTTAAATATTTTATTAATTAATTGTTTTTGTATTAAATAATTTTAACACTTTTGTGTTTATAAAATGTACTTTTTATTATCCTTTTTATACTTATACATATGGAAGTTTAAATAAATTTGGTTTTAGTGATAAGGGTTATTTAAAATCTCTTATGGAGTATTATATAATTTATGGTGTATAAATGTGTGAAATTCAAGAGTGTTAAAGAAATTATAAGAGATATTTTTTCAAATTAATATGGATGATTGTTATTTCAAAGTAGAATAATAGAGTAACATAATTTTCCAGTCGTTTTCAGTCTAACAAAAATTACATATCATTTTCATTCAGATATTGTATATTGAATTGATTTCATATATCTGCAATTCATTAATTAAATTTTCTGCCTTGCATGACGAAAACATTCATAAAAAAACCTATATGATTATAAGAAATACACATACTTCATATATAATACAGTAAAAGAATCATTCCTTCCAGTGGATAAATGGAAAATTAGTTTATAGATTGTAATCAAATTGTTTAAAATTAAAATTGTATTATGTTTTCATTATATTAATATATAAAATGCTTCTACTCGCAATACAATGATGGTGATGCATTCTGTTATCATAACATTTCATAGGAAATTAATAAATATTATTTTAAATATCTGGAAGCACTTTAATTTGGTCGGAAAATTAAATATGTTATATTTAAATAATATTTTATTTTAAACGCTGCTGGAGAGCTTTAAATTGTCTCGTACAATGAAAATGCATACTGTATAAAATATATATAAAACATATCTAATAATGTATTGATGCTAATTTAGTCTATTATCTTTTGAAGCTTTTGGTGATTCTAATATTAATTCGATTTTAACTTTTTTACGAAATATAAAGAAAATTATGTCTTGTAACGGATGACTCAATTGTTCTCAAAATCAAACACTCCATACAATTTACATGCGTTCGTTTACATAAACATACAGTGACAGGAACTGTATGTTTGGAGTTATATGTTTTGTAAGCGCACTGCTCCATTTCCGCGCTTCGTTCGTTCATCCATCTTGACGAGTTTCGTGGCTTTTACAACATTTGTTCAAATTCTAAAACAAGCTGTAATAGTAAGTAATCAACAAGTTTGAATAACGAAATGACATGGAAAACCGTTGGAAGACTAAAGGCAAGGTATTCTCAAATGTACATTGCTAAAAAATAAAATGGTTTCATTATAACGCCAAGGTTATGTGTAAATGATGGTGGTTGTATAAAGTAACCATATCCGTAAAGAGAAGGCATGGACAATGTCATTAAAAAGACACTACAGCCCGTGAAGATTGATATTTGCTTATTACGGCGAATCATAATCAAAGTCCTTAGCTGTAATAGCCGCAATTCTCGTAAATATATAGTCCCAGGGAGCAGTCTCAAAGGCAACTGCTCCCAGAAAGCTGCATGAGAGATATATGTTTTCTAGATAAGCTTTTGTTTGCATCCTGCTCACTTCTACGAGCAGAACATATCATCAGGACAGGGATCAAAGGAGAATAATCACTGAGTTCAGTTCAGTTGAAACACTCAGATTCAGTTTAATCACTCATTCTCGAAATATCTTCATCTGTGGCGAATAAAGGTCCCAATACAAATTTTCTAACATCCGAAAATGTGACCGATATGGCTGCAGGGATTAGATCGTGTGAGCTGGATGATGATGATGATGATGATGATAGTGAAGTCATTGACGCTAGAGCCAGGTGTGGCCATATTGCACCAAACAAGGTAAAACTGTGATCTAGACATTAAAACATTGAAAAAATATTGATAGACAAAAAGGTCATGCAAGAAAGTAAAGTTTATTAGGGCATGAGCCAGATATGGCTATGCTGCGCCAAACAAGAATTAACTGTGGTCTAGACGAGTAGAAGCTGAGGAAAAGATAAATTGGTTGACAAGAAGGAGGGTCGAAAATAGAGAAGGATCACTAGGGTATCCCGGGGGCGCGTCACCCGTGTTTACCAAATCAGTAAACCCCATGGGAAAGATAAAGATCACTAGGGTAACTCGGGTTCAGGATGACCGTACTTCAGAGACTTGCCCTCAGAGACAGACACGTACTTCAGACACGGTCCTCAGAGACTTGCCTAAAGAAGGGAAGTCTCTGAGGACCGTGTGAGCTGGAATCGTGCTGGACCTACGCACATGCCTCCAAATCATTTACAGAGAACCTTGGGTAGCTGTAAAGTACAGGGATGGATATACCGAGAGGTGAATATAGAGCCAGACGAGCCTTACATTCACCCTTACGGTGTATAGTGGTCTCGATTTCATATTCATGGATGACAACTGTACCTATAGGAATCATCTGGCAGACTAATTTCTGGAACGGAAATTTATTTGCCGGATGCATTGGCCAGCCAGATATCCTGACCGTAATCCTGTCAAATATTGCCTATTAAATAGTCAAAGTACTAGTAACTGATACATTGTGAAAATTAAAATTTTGTGAAAATGAAATCACATTCTGTAATGTGTGAGTAATAACCTAACTGGAAAAAAATACGATTTTAACATACTGGTATATCAGGTGCTTCCAATATAATATCAGGAACGTGTTCATGTGTTAAATTATGATTAATCGTTTTCTTAATTGCATCTGCTACTTCAGGTGTAAACTTGTGTCCGGGTATCATCTTGACAAATAAGACGACCCTTTCGTCTAGTTGTGAATTATATTGAGAAGCACATACGCTATCCATCAGTCCAGGAAACCCTTCCACTATTAAGAAAAAAAATATGGTTCATTAAATTTATCCATACTAAATTAAAAATTCGAATATAACATTCTAATTGTGTAGGTATGAATTTGTGATGTGAATTGTAGATTATATAATATTTACAAGCAAAGTAGATATCGCCACAGCTATATCTTGCTCCTTTCGGATTCATTGTTTCGTCACTGAAAGACAAAATATGATTACAAACTTTAATAGAGAAACATTACACAAGTTATACTTTTGTAAACGATGTATTAAAGTATATTTATAAGAGAAATAAGAGCCCATGCACAGAAATAATTAATCTTGGGCTGCATAATGCTGCATAAGTTAATATTGATTTAGTATAAACTTCTAAAACTTAAAGGTGTTTATCTTTATTATAGATCACATTTCATGTTATAACATATAAAACTAATTTCTAAATATAGTATGGAATTGCAGATGCCCACCCGATTGAAATATAAGCGATTTCATTCAATAATTTTCTATCACAAAATGGTTGTGTAGTTTATTTCTTAAAATAGCGTTTATCTTTAAGCTTTCATCGGATTGAAAACATAGTTTGCATAAAAAAAGCTTTACTTTCTGATTATTTATATTCTGGCAAAATGTAGTCTACTAATTGACAATTGTAAAAGTTTGTGAATAGTTTTGTTGCTTCAAATATATTTATTACAGCCTACAAATATTGACTGTACGGGCGACATATAAAAAGTACCGTTGCGTTTTTTTTTTTCCATCCATAAATAATAAAAAAATATTTAATCACTAATAATTCATTTCACAAGAAAAGAAACTAAAAATTCCACGACAGTTCAGAAAATACAAGATTATCAAAAATATATCTCGCATACCTTAACGTATAAGATAAAAAAAAATCAAAAAGTACCAAGTATTCAATATGCAACAATAAAATGTACCGAATTTCATTTCTTTTCAATTATAAATTGACATAATGTCATTTTTTTATTTCGAGATAATCACAAATTATTAAAAATAAATATAACAGATTTTTTGAAAGACTGTTAGGCATCACTGTTTGCCTAATGGTCTCAAAGTACTAATATAATATTCTCTATCGCTTACTAAGGAGAAAAAAGTCAGTTTATAGTCAGTTTGATATATATACAGCAGTCTCTTGAATTCAATTTATTTCTTCACTAATTGTTTTTTTTCTATGTCAAAATTTTTGTGCGCCATAAGATTTACCAAAAGTGAGGACCTGTTTACGAGAGCGAATCAAAATGTACCTGTGTTTAGATTGGGAATGGGAGAACTCCCTGTAGCAATGTCCAGTGATCTTTATTTATTTATTTTTTCTTTTTCTAAGAAGTTCATGAGTATGACGCACTTCGCTCCTGAAAAAGACGTTGCGATAACTTTCCCAGATGATGAAAATTTATGCGATTTCTTTGGAACACATGCACTGGAAGCAACATATTATTTTGATTGTTGCTTGGCGTCGGAGTGTAATAGTGAATCCTTTTCCAACAACTCGAAGCTGTAGCCGTCAAATTTTGATTAGCTAATCCTAACCTAACTTTAAAATCAGCGTCAAATTTAACAGATCGTTAACTGATAGTAGAACACAGCTGTAGTACCAATTTGCCTTAATAATTCTATGTGTTGTCAAAAACGAATATGTTTTGGCCCATTTTCGTAATATTACTTCAACTTTTTAGGGGCGAAATGTTCAAAACCATATAAAAATTAACTCCATTTCGATTATTGAAATATTTACTCGCAATTCTTACGTATGAAATGTTATATATTGTTACCAAAAGTATAAAGTATCCAAAAGAATGAAACAAAAAAAAATATTTTTTTTTAAAATCCTGAAACTTTTGTAACATTGCAGGTATCTGAAAAAAAATTATTTGCATACGATTTAAGTACAGTATTATATTTTAAACAGAATATATGATAAATAATGAAAAAAAGACAATAATTTTTAAAAATAAAATATAAATTAGATACCTCCTTCCAAATACTATGAATCCTTTAGTAATCGGATTTTGCCAAGCTTCATCGCCGATGTTCCAATAACCTATAAGAATAATTATATATAAATTTACTTTGAAAAGGATTTAATAATTTTCGAATTCCTAAACAGGAAACTTCTATTCGCTATCACACCTTGTAAATATAATATTTTCTTAGAAATTAGAATCAAAACAATGGAATTTCAAAGTCGTAATTTTCGCATTTTTGAATGATTTTTAAAATGTGCTTTGTATTTTAAATTGAGTTAAATTTATGAATTAAGTTTTACAAAATATTTAACATTATATTAAGAATTATATATAACGTTACTTTTTAAATAAAATCTTATATTTCCTTAAATTAATAATAAAACGTGTTTGGATATTTTACTTATTCTAACAATATATTTTACTAATAGTAATAAAATTCTAACAATTCCTTTTCTTTCTTCTTCTTTTTGCTTTTTTTTTTTCGTATTAAAAAAGTTAGATTTTACAATTCTTAGTAAAATAACTTTAAAGCAAATGCCTTTAGTAAAATTTTAAGAACAAATTTTCTGTATTCGTATGTATTAATTTTTTTTTTAAATCATAATTCTTTTTGTCATAAAATTAAATAAAAGAGGGGGAAATTAAGCAATTATTGCTCGATTTACTTTAGTAAATGCGTAGTTGAATTTAGTCTCTATACGTCATTGTTTGATTAAATCAATTGAATTAAATATATGGGTGCTCTTTGATTCTGAACTGAAACACAAAATAAACTCTTAGTAACTACAAAATCATTTATTTCCAAACAATTGAATCACTCAAATGTAGTGGTTATAAAGATTTCTTTGAAAAAAGAACAAATTTTCCTTTTTTTGCAATCGCACAAATATCGAAAAGTTCCTTAAAGATCATGGTAAGGTTTTGTAAATATAAAATAAATTTGTCTCTCCTATTGAAAAACATTTTTTAAATGTATGAAGTCATTAACAGCCTTTATTGAGATATTTTGAAAATAACTGAATATTCCAAATATTCTAATATAACTGATAATTTCCTATTGAGAAATAATAAATTTTCATTTAAATATTAGTTCTCTGTACTATGTTAAAATTTTTTAAATCATATAACCTGAATTTCTCTTCTTTTAATAATTTAAATAAGGATTCCTTGCTTCTATTAAAATAAGGATTTTTTGTTAAATGTATGTAATGGAAAGGGATGCATTCATTCTTCTATGTTTACAACCTAATATCATATAGAGATAAAACTTTTTTTATAAGATAATTCATTACGATATTCAAAAACTGAGAGATTTTTACCAATATAAAAACTGCAATAAAGATAAATTAATTTTATCTGCGTTAATTTCAATGTATTCTGTTTAGATCTTTAATATTGCCTATAAACATTTTAGAGACAATAAAGTTAAATATCGTCCGCAATCTTGCTCTCCTCCTCTCTCTATTTGCAAAGAGTGTCTACACATTTTTCGAAAAATTTTGATAACTGATTAAAACATACGAATATTTTGTGAAAAAAATTCCTAGAAATAGAATAATAATATATGCTGTCAAAGTTATCTTTTGATATTTATTTTTTTCTCAAAATGAAGTGAGTAAATAAGCTGTGAATTGAAGGATAAGTTTTCCCGTTTTCTGTGGAGAAATTTTATTATTGCTTGATTAAAGAACATGGTAAGACATGGTACAAACATTCATGTGAGCGTAATGAGCAATATGATTAAGTGAAAAGGAAAAGTGACCAATCATTGCTTCTTCAAGGAAAGAAGACTTCAAATGAATACCCTAAAATGGTGTGCACTGTTTCCAATGTCTCTGAAATGAAGTCAATGGTAACAATGAAAAATCAGCCAACAGAAAAATCATTTGTAAAATTCTATAGAAACCATACATAAAATATTGAACCAAGAATTTCAACTTAAAAATAAATAAATGGAGAAATTAATAGCAAAATTCTGTAGCAACAATAAACAAAACAATAAACCAATATTAACTTATTACAAATAAGCCAATGGAAAAATCTATTGCAAAACTCTGTAGCAGCAATTAAAAAAATAATAAGCAAAGTTTTACAACTTAAAAATCAACTAACAGAGAAATCAATCGAAATAATCTGTATAGCCACAGTAAACAAAATAATAAATCAAGATTTATTTTTTTTAGTTTAGTATTTTTTATTAACGTCGCACTAGAAGCAACACGAGGGCTATTGGCGACGGACCTCGTAATTTTGAACCACGATCAAGTGACGAGGACGACACCTGAGCTGGCACCCCCCTCTCCTAACATCCACACCACGCCAACGGGATGACTTTGGGCCCCGAACAGATTTAACGTGCATCAGCCCCGGCTACACGGCGGGTCTTTAGCGGCCAAGGATCGAACTCGCGACTGAACGAAAACCGCCAGCCGGTAGTCCACGACCTTGACCACTAGGCTACCGCGGCCCAAATCAAGATTTATAGCTTGAAAATCCGGTAATGGAGAAATTAGTTACAAAAGTCTGTAGCAATAATTAACAAATTATAAACTAATATTTAAAGCTTAAAAAGAGTTTAAAAAATATAATGTTTATCTTCTTTTACTGTGGCTAAACGCAGGTTGTTTTGTAGAGCCCTTAATAAAAACTATTTAGATGGAGATAAATGAAAATAATTTGTTGTCTCCCTCCCCCCATCTTTAATGAAACATGGGCTTACATAAATTATTTCAATGGATTAAGATACATTTATTGTCGAAAATATGGAGAAAAAAGTATTCAAACCTGATTCAAGAAAGCACAGAAACTTTAATGAAAATTTTATGATAGCAGCAGAGTTTTCTTTGAATGGGAAAGTAAAAATAAGAAAAGTGGAGAACAATATTAAAATCAACTACCATGCACTATGAGAAAAATAAATTATGTTCCATATTTATGGAAGAAAATAAATTCCATTTCTTTATACCAACAATTATCAAAGAGGGAACCTACTCATCAAGACAATGGGTCAAACATACTTCAAAAACTCTCTCTCCATTCCAGGAAAAAATGAAACCTGGCACAGATATTGTATAATTACATTTTTGGCATATTATTTTAAGTCCTTGAACTAGTGTGTCTTAAGTTTGCTGAAAATATACGTTTTTAAACGGAAACCAGACTCTATATTGATGAATTCTGAAATGTGTTTAACAAGATTGGCAATTAATTCTACGAAAAAGTTTAAGAAAAGTCTTCTATCATGAAAAGTACGATGCTGATATATAATCTAGAAACAGCGTTATCAGAAAGAAAATATTAAGATACTAATTTGTATATTTTAGGCACTGTAAAAATGTCTTCGAAATTGTTCCAAAAATATGTTAATAACCTTTGTAATTTGACACAGTTACATTTTTTATTCACATTTAGAAAAATGAAATTATTATTTTAGGATACTAAAATAACATGGCATGAATTATTTGAAACAAAAGTTTAGTTTTTAATGACGTAGCACTAGAAGCAACACGAGGGCTATTGGCGACGGACCTCGTAATTTTGAACCTCGGTCAAGTGATGAGGACGACACCTGAGCTAGTACAACCTTTCCAACAGCACAACACATTTGCTGGATTTCAAATTAAAAGTATATTAATATTACTCCTGAACAAAAAGAGTGTAACATTAGCTATACTAAACCGAATTTTGTAGATAAAAATGTAAACATTGGCCTTTAAGTCAGGAATACAATTGTAAAACCTCACAATATTTTAATTGTTTGTTCTCTAAAGCGTGCAATATAATTATAATTGTGACTTATTTACCTGCACATGTGACTTATTTACCTGCACAAGTGACTTTTGTTCATTCTTTCCTGAACTTTCCAATAGTAAATACACTGCTGGCCACACAAAATGCAACACCCAGAAGGACCAGAGATATCACAGTGAAATTTATTTGGCAGATAACATGTTGTACAAAGATCAAACGATTAAAATTACAGCCTCTTGTGAAGTGAGGATGATGACAAAATCAGTAGTTAGTGTAGCCGCCATTGTTGACTATAACCGCTGCCACACGCCTCAGCATAGGATCAAAGAGGCTTTGGATGTATCTTTGGGCTACAGCGGTCCATGCGGCTTCCATATATTGCCAAAGTTGATCTGGTGTAGCGGGTGGTGTAGTCCGGGCCAGTCGTTGTGCAAGCATGGACCACACATTTTTGATTGGCGATAGATCGGGAGAACAAGCAGGCCAAGGAAGCAATTCAATCTGATGGGTAAGGGAGAACTCTTGAACATTGCTTGCCACGTGTGGTCTCGCATTATCATGTTGAAATATGGCTGATGACAAGCGCTGAAGGTATGGGAGGACCACGGGTTCCAACACCTCAGAGATGTAGCGCTGGCGGTTCAGTGTACCGGTAATGCGTACTAGAGGAGTGCGGGAGTGAAATCCAATACCACCCCAAACCATGATACGGGTGCAGGACCAGTGTGGTGATGCATAACGCAACAGTTCAGCAGCCTCTCACCCCGATGTCTCCAAACTCGAATCCGATCATCGTGATGTTGTAGGCAGAAGCGGTATTCGTCAGTAAACACAATGTCGTCCCATTCCGTTGTCCATGTCCACCGTTCATTACCCCATTGGTGGCGCAAACACCTGTGGTTTCGAGTCAAGAGTAAACGAAGCAATGGACGCCTTGAGGACATTCCATTCTGCAACAAACACGTCGAATGGTTCGAGCGGACACCGAATCATGCATAGCAGACTGAATCTGTTGGACTATGGTTCGTGATGTGGCTGCGCGATCCATCACTGCCACGCGCACAATCTGCCTGTTATCACGGACAGTGATGCAACGAGGTGGGTGCAATCGGCCCCGTGGATCTGTCGTTCCCTCCTGCATCCAGCGATCACAGATCTGCATCACAGTTGCTTGATTTCGTCCAACACGTTGACCGATTTCTCTGAAGGATAATCCGCAATCCCTATAGGCTGCTATTCTTCCTCGGTCGAATTCAGAAACTTGGTCAAAAGACGCTCGATGTCTTACACGAGGCATATGTAAACAGCTTATGCAAAAAAAACGCACGAAAAAACAATTGCCATACTTCAAATCGCCAATTTGTTCTCCCCTTATATAGCTCTTGCGAGTGGCGCTGCAGTCGCCCGTGATGTGTCTCTGCGCTGCAATGCTAATGATTTGCTTACCTCATCGTCGCAAACGCATGATATAATTTTCACATGGTTTGCATGCTTCCTTCAGGGTGTTGCATTTTGTGTGGCCAGCAGTGTATATTTTGTAATATTCCTAGGCCCGAGCATTATAAAGTGTAAATTGAGTATTCTGTTCGATTTAGAAATATTAAAAATCATTCTATGCCTTCATCTTGTAAAGCTTTCAAAATAAGTTGAGGAATATTTTTAAAGGCAATAATATTACTGTGAGAAGTAGTTGTACATTAAATGGTGATGTAAGTAATATTGAAATGAAGACTGAAATTAAAAAATTCTTGTGTAAAATCAAGAATAATTCCTGATTTAAACCAAAGTCTTTCATCATATAAAGAAAGTATAAGCGTCATTAATGCCATAATGAACCTATATATAATTAATTTGTATTTAATAACGATATACAGCGTAAAAATCATTACAGGAACATGGATGTGCAAATTTGAATCATAACTCATTACTAGCTTCTTATGTAAACTCATATCGTCTGGAATTTCTTTTTTCAGCTTACGAAGGAATCTAAATAGCAGATATAAGCTTGAGGTAATGTATGCTATGCGTTTCTTTGGAAGAGGGGCAGAAAGTGGACGAATATTTTTGTGCTGTTATGAATTAAACTCAGCTGCCAAAGAGATTTGACCCTTACAATAAGAGACAATTAAAATGCTGTAAAGCTAGTCTGAAGAATCTGTACAAAATGCTTCGCAGGAAGCTGTACTTCGAAACAGAAGAAATAAAAATATTGCAGTCGTCGTAGACGGCAAATTGAGGTTACATATCCCTCAATGATGTGGTTACTTTGACCGCATAGACATTTAAAATGCATTACATGTCGAAATACTCTCGTATGCTCAAAAATAAGCATAGTGATCTAGATGACTGAAAGCGTTATTTTAAATGCTGTAGTCGGTCAATAAAAGTTGAGAAGATGCATCGTGCTAAGTGGTGTACCGAAGGTGCAAAAACAATTGAGTGTCCATTGACATTGCATATTTAAGGAACTGGGATTGAAAAACATTTTGCTGATGTAACGAAGGTAAATATCTATTGAGATGAGAAACCATTGAAAAATTGGAATGTATTGAAAACGTAATGAAGCGCGTGCGCATCCAGTATAAAAATAGATAAGTTACTCATACTATGGTTTAGATATTTGGAGAAATCTAAACAGTGCTCACTGTTCGCCACCAGTTTCAATCGGAAAAATATTGTCTTGAAAGTTGATGTGAATTTTTTTTCTGAGACTCGGAAAATCCGTAACAGAAAGTCATTTTTATGGTAAAAGAAGTGTAAGTTGATGAATGTTTATCACACAATAAGTTTTTTAGTGGATTAAATGGTTCGCAGACA